>JBBPBT010000151.1:12243804-12255435 GCA_037974875.1 Cicer bijugum | reverse complement strand
TATTCTAAAGTTATCATTCTTTTATAAAATATAAATATTTGAGATCTATGATTTGTTTTTTCTATTAGATTCAATTTATGCTGCATTAAAACTTATCTATCATAGATGACAAATACTTTGACAATAGTTAAAATTCTAATGTTAAAATTCATATTCTTTTAATAAATGATTATTGTCATTTAAGTAAGAGATTGTTTGTTTAATTATTTAATTAATCAATTGTAGATTGACAATAAACAATTATTAGAGATTACTATTAATTAAATTATAGTTAATTAATATTAAATATTGAATTATGTGTTGAACTTTTTTTATTTACTATGATGGGTTGAATCGTTTTATCAATGTCTCTCTACCTTAGTGGTTTATCTATTTAATAATTGTCCCATTAAAAGGTGTCTAACTACGAAATCTTAATTCTAAAATGCTATACGACAATTATAGTAATTCATGTCTATCTTCATTATTTCATTTAAATCTTAAAGGAATGTCGTTTATATTATAACTTGTAACAAATTTTTTTTCATTGTAAGTAAATTAAATAAGTGAGTTAAAAATTAATTAATTTTATGATAATTTAACAATAGATAGCTAAATTTGCACATGTTCTATTTTTTAATAAAAGACAATTAGAGGTATTGTTATTTAATTTAATATGTAATTTAAAATTCATGGAATACTAAAAAAAAACTAAAATAAAAGAATATTTGTTATAAGAACAAGTTATGTACAAAAAAAAAAAATATAAATAAAACTACCCAAATTTCAAACTAGCATTTGAAATTGTGTGCAAGTTGCGTGATATTGATCAATCGCATCAGGATTGCTACTAATCCAAAACCGCTATATGGTAGATTAAAAGGCGGAAGCACACAAATCAACCCAGCCGTTACAGTGTTACTCGGTCCTTTTATTTTCCAAACCAGCTTTCATCTAACATTAATGTTACCGTCCCTCTTTTCTTTGACGTGTGGATAAATTAGAACCATCTCCAACTCCACCCTTCCATCTCTCTCCGTTACGCCCGGGTCCGATCTTTGTTTTGTTACCGCCGGCGCACGACAGATCGCCAGTGAGTCAACCTCCTTCAGAAACCTTGCTCTATTCAAGGATATCATACCTGCTCTGGCTCGGTACTGGCCGCATACAGTTCTCCTCATCGTCACCTACATCGCATGGAAGCTCTCGGGGTTCCCATTCAATCGTATTATCTGGTTGGGTACCAACTTCGACTCTTCTCACTTCAGTTTCCTCATTGCTTATCACCTTGAAGCCAATGCTCAGGATGTTCAACGTCATTCTCATTTTGTTTTTATTATTATTTTCGTGAAGTGTTTTTTTTTTCTTTTTTGGTTGAGGAAGATTTGAAATTAAATAAAGTAGTAAATTATAATATTTTTGAGGATCTTTTGAAATCAATTGGACACTTTGGCTCTATTTGTTAAAATTAAGTTATAAGCTTGACTTATATCTAAAAATCTAATATCTTGATATTTGATATTATCGTCTATTATCTTGATATTTGATATTATCGCCCGATAGCCTGTCGCCCTAAGTTCATCAGAGTCATTTCTTGAGGAGGACACAAACCAAGTATCAATGTGCAGTCTGCAGGACATGCTGTCCTTGTATTTGTTAATGAGAAATTTTCAGGTATGCAGACATGCAGTTAAATACGGTAGTTGTTTCATTTGCATGTGGGTTCTGAGTTAGGGGAAGATGACTGATTTCTATTAGAGGGTCATTTTTGAATCAATGTAATTTTTCTCGACATGCAAGTTCTAGCTCTTACTCTCATGCTAACCATAGAGTTAAAACATCGGAGAATTTGCTTGGAATTATTGTTAGAGCGATAGCATGTTTTCAACCCTTGCATGATTGTCAGGTCAGTAATGTGTTGTGTTGCTAATTCATAGGTGTTGTGCATTTTTTTTCTTCTTTTTTTTATAACTTTTGACATAATTATTAAGCTAGTTGTATATTAAAAGTTTTGTTCATGTAATTGTTTTATTTACAAAGCTTGTTATCAGCTGTCTAATAACTCTATGAGCTCACAGGTAATCATGATGAATTGAATTGTCAACATAACATGAGATAATTCCTTGGCACTTAGCACTAGAGCATTGCTTAATATGGAATTTCATTAACATTTTATTTTGGTTTTTTGCTATGTATTTTATTTATGTTTTAGGGAGGAAAATCATCCAGGATTGTGAAAAGTGTCTTTGTCGTTTTATCCTATAGTGAGTGGAAACAGTCTGGGACTAATGGTGTGTGGAAATTTGGTGGAACTATCAAACCTGCAATCTCTGCAAAATCTTTTGTGAGAAAAAACTCAGAGCCATTTACTAATTCCTTGTCAAGAACCTCTTCCATCAATGAAAAATCTATGGCGGCTTTTACCTCTGATATCGAGTCTAATTAAATGATTGGTTAGCTTTATTTTTGGCAATGTATTTGTGCTCTGGATTTGTTTAGATGAGCAGACATAATAACTAAGTGGAACTTTTATCTATTCTTGCAGGTTAATTCTCATTCTTTGGGAATGCTTGTTCGTGCTATACTATTAGATAAGAAGCCAGAAGAAGTTCTGATGGTAAGAGGAAATGTTCTTATGTGTCTCACAAAATAAATTTAATTAATTTAGACAAATGAAGTACAATACAAGTGTGTTACATTTAAGTGTTAAGCATCTACTACATTATTTTGCATCTAAAAATTGGACATGTATCTTAAACAATCACTAAGGGGTTTCTTGCTTTTAGTTTATGTGGTCATTTGATTTGCTTGGAACACTGAAATATGCAGCCTGAATACAGAATTGCCAGTTCCATTTAGCAGTACTACACTAGTCTCTTGTTGTTGCATTTCAATCTTGTCACTCAATACTCATAATACTAAGAGCGCCTTTGAGATTACTTTTCTTTAAGTAAAATTGTTCTTCTGCATGAAACAGTCGGTTGAATCTGTCTTGAATAAAGTCGTAGAGGAGTTTGAGCATCGCATTGCAAGCCCAGATGAACAGGTATGATTCTTTTCACCTTTAAGTAGTGCCATTAGTTATTAGGTTATTGGCTAGTCACTTTGTGTCATTATTATACTCAATTTTAGGAAAAAATAATTCTTCAGAAGTGCAGTGTCCCAAAGCGATGGATCTGCAACAAAGTTTAGTAGTTGTTTCACACTTAACATATTCATGGACCCTAATACATGATTCTTATACCTATGTTTTTTTATGATATAATTTCATTACAATATTGTACAAGGATATGATACTCATGTTAGTGCTATAATTAAAATGCTAGGAATGGAAGTAACATGCATTTAATAGAATTGATAAAATTAAATTATATTTTATTGTATGTTTCAATGGTATTAATTAATTAAAATTTTAAATTTAATTTATTATATCCTATTTCTGTCACCATTAAAATTTCTGTATGATGGAGAAAAATAATTTATAGTGAAAAATTGTTTGTTTATTTGTCAAAAAAGACAGAAATTTAATTCCTTAGTGTCCCTAATACACGCATGTGTACTTCAAGATGATTATATTAGATTAATTAAAGGAAAGTATTGATGAATTATGTTAGGTATTGGATTTGGGCCTAGAACAATAAATGGGCCAATTAGAGATTAGGAAGGAGAAAATCATTTTCAGGATCATATTCAGTTAGAACTTTCTAGATTTGGGCATACAGAGAAATTCTCTTCTCTGAGTAGCATTGCTCTGGGATTATAGGGATCATTCTCTATAATATTTCTTATTTTCACGCAATATTACAATTTCTTATTTTCTCTATAATATGTCTTCACAATATTGCTAGCTACAAGATATCCTTTGGTACAATGAAAAACTTAAAAATCACAAGTCATTTTTTTGAATGACTTGTGCGGCATTGTTGATTAATTAAAACAAAGTTGAAAGGATGAAAAAAAAAAGAGAGAGAGAAAAAAAACCAGTTGATTAAATTTGAAAACACAAACAGAAAAAGTCATGAGCGCTCTATTTGGAATTGATTCAATGAGAAAAGTTGACTACAATGAATATTATGATACACATTGTGACTGAGACTAGCTTATGATACCAAACTAATAAATCTTAACTAGCTTGTAGTCAATAGTAATCAACTTATAACTACCTACAACTAACTTCAATTTTATCGAACATTGTGACTGAGACTCCCAACACATCAGTGTTTGTTGGAACCATTACGTTCAATGTTTCTTTTCTTCTCTATAACTCATCAACTCTGAAACCTAGGCAGAAATATGACATCCTCCTTGTTTTCTTCACGAAAACGAATGAAGGACCAGCTTGGTATTATGGTCCTCCTGTCGTTGATATCCAATACCTTTTACAAGCCACATGACATGTGGTATTTCAACTCACATAAAATCTCTGCCTTATACCATTCATGCTCTGAAAATGCCTTTTCCACTTTGCATACTAAATCACAAAAAAAGTACTTGCTGCATCATCTTTTTTGCAGAAAATATGTAGTTACATGAAGAATTGAGTTGCTTAGTGCCATTGATGAGTACGCGGAACTTGAAATCCAACACCATATTGTCTTTATTAATTTGAGGTTCTCCTGCCCAACATAGAGTTATCGGTGGGAATTTCTTTCGGAACCAAAAATACATAGATGATTCTTTGCTTTCCAGCTTGTTCCAATTTACATCCCTTGTTTAGTCCCTTCCAAAAACACTACTCTAATATTTTCATTAGCAAACGAAGGACTGCATACTTCTATGACATTATTAGGACACATGTTAAGAAAACACACATCAAGTAAGCTCTCCATGCCTTTATCATAAATACGCATGACTGCTGGAATCACTAGTGATTGTGAACCAACTTTTTCTTTATTATTTTTATCGTCAAATAATTAAACCTGCTACAACCATAAGCAATTATTATCTCAAGTTTGGGCAATACATAGACATACTACTTGGTAACTGAATCATCCATTGGTATTCCCTCATGAATAGTTGTTGGAGCCTAACAAGATTATCTATTGTAGTCTGATCTAAATAAACATCTCTTAACTTCTCCATTCTTCCCAATACTTCAGGGAAACTCTCAAGACGCAAGCAACTCCTCATATCCAAAGTATCTAGAGATGGCAAGATGATGTTGTGTACCCAAATTTCTAGTTGAGTGCATCCTTGAACACTTAATAAAACAAGTTTATCAAGAAATCCAACCGAGTCATGGATTCTAGTTTTATTTTATATGACCACAAATTAAGTTTCACAGTCAATAAAAATCTTATAAATAGTGTAACACTATAGATCGGTTCATGTCCATTTTTCTCATTTTATATAAAATAAAATTTAAGATTTTTATTTTTGAAAGATATTCATAGTGAAAAAATGATTTTCTAACAAATAGAAAGATCATTGAATACAAATTTATATATACTTACATCTATTAAGATTTAAATTTAAAGTTGTCACGAGTGGCTTAGTATTATGAGTTAGTACACTGAAGAAATATTATGTAGGAAATTGATAACTCAATCCCTGCTAGAAACAAATTATTTTTCTCTAATAAATAAATCACTTATAATTTGGCTATAAAAACAGTTACAATTTAAAAAATATGCATTATCAGTGTTAATAAGTTGTGCAAGAATATCTTAATCAAACCTGTAAAATTTATCTATGTGAATGTGCATTATAAGCGTGAATGTGTCGTTACATGTTCTTGGGAATTGGACATCTATGTGGAAGTTGAAGGTTCCCAAAAACACATTAACCATCCCATGAAAAAAAAAAATTTAATGTTATAGTTTTTATAAAACTATCTTACAAACGAATTTAGTTTCTGTAATAATAAAATATATTTAATTATTTAAATTTTTTAATTATTTTTTACAAACACATTTATAATATTATGCAAATTTTAGTTTTAAAAATTTCAAAAAAAATTAATTTTGAATACATGAAATATTAATTTTTAAAACATAAAAAAGTTAATATAAAATTACAAAAATTAATTTTGAGTTAATATTTTTGGAGAAACGTTTTATATCGTTGCTAATATATCCTATATATATTGACTAAACAATATACACTAAAATTGTTTTCAAGATAATTTTATAAAATTAGAAAGTTCTTTTTTATATGAACTAAAATTATAATTTTTCAATTTTATAGAGACGTAGAGTGTTGATGAAATACTTTTAATAGCGAATAAATTTTTCTAAGGTAATTTAAATTCTTGAATAAATATTGTCATTGTCTCGCAATGATTCTCATTTTTGTTTATTTTATACATTTTTTGAGAAATTACAATAGATAAAATAAATACAATAATAATTTTTTCCAAATTATATTTGTTAGCTGTAATTGTATTTCTTTCTATAATAAATACAAAGTAAAATATAGTGTTTCAAAATAATGCACATAGTACTCTCTGTTGAGACAAATTCTCAAGTAAATGTTTTGATGATAAATAAATGATAATTAAGATTATAATTATGATTATGTGGATATTGGTATTTGATATGTTTGGTTGTGTGTATTAATCAAGATAGTTATCAAGAAAATCAAAAGAAATCATAATAAAGAAGAAACAAATTCAACCAAGAACGTTATTGAGGAAAACGTAGAGCGTTCTCCACAAGTTCCATAATTTCAATAAGTAATTAGATCAAGTTCAAAACTTGCAGATTTTGTTTTAGTATGTTCTTCAACATATGTAAGAACATATTTCAATAGGAAGATCATTCTAAGATGCAAGGCAAAGACTATAATTCACTTGTCATTAAAAAAGAATCATTCTCCAAAGCTAAAACAAAGCAAGAAACATAAATATTGACAAATTTGGATATAACGATAATGCAATCTTTGAATTTGTACATGTGTTGCAAAACATGAATAAACACTTTACACATATTCAGGATTAAATCAAAACTCAGTTATCACAAAAGCAAGAATGAAAAATGTTCTTGATTTTCAAACAAGCAAGGCTGCCCAAATCCAAGACTATTATGTCAAAATAGCTTGAGAAGCTTTTAAAAAAATTATTTTATGTATGTGAAAGGTAGTGTGTAAATCCTTTCTATAGATTGTGAGGTAGATCTGTGAAAATCCTTTCTAAGTTGAAAGGTAGTAAGTTGTAACAAGATCAAGATTAATTTGCAAAAGTTGTGTGAAAACCAAAAACATTTTTGCTTTGAACACTTAGTGGAAAATCTTACTTTTGTGAGAACTGGACGTAACCCATATCTTTTTTAATTTTAGTCATTCAATTATTAAGTTAAATAGAAAAGCTGAAACTGTCATTTTCAACTAACCTCACAACGTTCTCCGTTTTCTGGTTTCAGAACCAAGAACGTTCATTGTTTTCTGTTTTTACAACCAATATCAATCTTGAGTTAATTTTTTCAGAAAATTTTAAATAGGTTAATTTATAATTCAAACCCCCTTTCTTGTAAATTGTTACTTCAATTGGCATCAGAACTTGATCTCTATAATCAACACCTAAACAGTGTTAGAGAAAAGATCTAAAAAAATGTCAAATGCTAAGTACATTGTTGAAGGAAGATCATCAAACAGACCACCTTACTTTGATGACTCAGATTACTATTTCTAGAAAAACAAAATGCAATTATTTCTAAAATCACAAGACACAGGTATCTGGTGCATCATCATAGAAGGAGATTTCACGCTAAGGGTTAACCATAATGATCCAACATTTATTGAAAAGAAAGAAACATATTGGACACCGGAAGAAAAATCCAAGGTACTTCTAAATTCAAAAGCAAAAACTCAATTATTATTATTATTATTATTATTATTATCATGTGCTTTAAGTAGGGAAGAAAGTGAGAGAGTCGATGAATGCGACACTGCAAAAAAGGTATAGGACACGCTGCAAATCATCATGAAAGAACAAGTCATGTGAAAGAAACAAGGATCGACATTGGCATAAGAGAGTTTGAGTTGTTTGAAATGAATGAAAAATAAATTATCGATGAAATGTACTCCAAATTTACAACTATTGTAAATGAAATGCGATTATGAGGCAAGGCATACTCCGTCCAATTGATAGAGTAAGGAAAATCATGAGATGTCTCCTAATCATTTGGAGACCAATGATAACAACCATAAGTCAAGCCAAAAACCTCGAAGTACTCAGTTTAGAGGAATTAATTGGAACATTGCGAGCACATGAGGTGCTACTAATGGAAGACAAACCAACAAAGGGAGGCAAAACAATTGCCTTAAAATCCTCTCAAGAAAGTGTGTCACTACAATTAGAAGAGGAAATATAGGAAGTTGTACAGGAAGAAGCATATGAAGAAATAACACTTCTTACAAGAAAAGTCCCAAGAATGATGAGAAGAAGGGAGCATATAAAAAAGGGATTTCCTAATAAAAAGAAAAATATGAAAACTGAGGTAGACAAGAGTCAAATTACATATTTTGGATGCAATAAGCATGGACATTACAAATCTGAATGTCCCTTAAACAAAAGAGCATAAAAAAAAATTCCTTTCAAAAAGAAATCAATGATGGTGACATGGGATGATTATGAAGATTCAGATTCAGAGGAAATAGAAGAAGCCAACATATGTCTAATGGCAAACACGAATGAAACTAACGTAATAACTTTCTGAATACTGCATTTTATGTGAACAAATGAGAAATGAATTTGATGATTCGCTAAATGCCTCAAATCTTCTTATAAAAAAATGCACTTCTTTAAATGAAAAGTTTTTTAAAGAAAAAGAGGAAAAAGAAAATACTCAGACTATGAATGATGAACTTAAGAAAATCATTCAAAATCTGAAAAAATCACAACTGAAAAACTTTGATAATGAAAAACAAGAAAGTCAAGAATGTTCTGCAACACAAAAGGAGGACGTTCTCCTTAATTCTGAAGTAGAACTTCTTAAAAATGATTTATCAAAATTCATTAAAGCAATTGAAACTTTTTAAAGAATCATAGGATCTCAAATAGGAATTTTCGATAAAGTAGGTATTGGTTTTGATAAAACACAAAAAACAAAACTATATGAAAATTTATTTGTACTTTAAAGAAAAGAAGAAAAATTCAAAATCAAATGTTCATATTGTAGTAAAATTGGACATTTGTAGTTTGCATGTTATTTTAAAAAGAGGGATGAAAAGATCTAAGAACAAAAGGAATTTAAAAAAGGAAGAACGATATGTAGAGTCTATCTCAAGAAAATTGAAAAAAGAAGAACGTTCTCCAGGCAGTTTACAAAAGGGAGAACATTCTGGAAACAAACACAAAACTTTCTCCAGAAAGTTTTGAAAGGGGAGAACATTCTGAAGGCAAATCCAAATCAATTTCAAAAACATTTAAAACATAGATTTTGAAATCCTTTCTAAGAACAACAACAAAATTTTCTCATTGTTCTGAATTTGGGCACCATGAGTCAAATTGTTATTTTAAAAAACTGAGCTTTTAAACTTACTCCCAAAGACCCAAAATCAAGTGGATACCTAAAGACAACATAACGTCTTATGTAGGATGAATGTCAAAATGTCAAGAAAAAGTCATGGTTCTTGGACAATGGTTGTTCAAGACATATGACAGTAGATAAACAACGCTTTCTATCCTTCACTAAAAAGATGGAGGACTAGTAACCTTCGGGAACAATGATCAAGCCCAAATCAAAAGTAAAAGCACAATAGGCAGGGAAAATTCTTCCAAAATTAATTATGTTCAATATGTGGAAGGATTGAAACATAATCTTCTGAGCATTAGTCAACTATGTGATAATGACTTTGAAGTTGTTTTCAAACCAAACATATGCGAAATCAGAAACTCGTGTGAGACTTTATTTTCTGCATCCAGAAAAAAAAAATCTTTATGTTCTATACATTGAAGAGTTACCGGTCGAATCATGCTTCATGTCCATTAATAAAGATAAATAAAGATAAATAAACATGGCATAAACGTGTTGGACATATCAATATGAAAACTATTTCAAACTTTTCAAAATTAGATCTGGTTCGAGGACTTTTCAAAATAAATTTTGAAAAAGATAAGGTATCTGAAACTTGTGCAAAAGGAAAATTAGTTAATAGTAGCTTTCATGCAAAATAGTTTATTTCAACTTAGAAACCCCTTGAATTACTTTACATTGATATTTTTGGTCCTATCAAAACCACTAGCCTAGGATGTATGAAATGTGGCTTTGTCATCGTTGACGATTTTTCTCGATACACATGGATGCTATTTTTAAAACAAAAGGATCACGTCTTTATTGATTTCATAATATTCTGTAGAAAAATTCAAAATGAAAAAGAATTCAACATAATCTCTGTGAGAAGGGATCATGGAGGAGAGTATTTTAATGTATCTTTCAAAACATTTTGTGATGAACTTGGTATCTCCCACAATCTATTTTGTGCAAGAATTCCTCAACAAAATGGAGTTGTTGAACGAACAAATAGAACATTACAGAAGATGGCAAGAACAATCTTAGAAGAATCAAATGTTGAAAAAATATTTTAGGGCAGAAGCCATTAACACTTTGAATTATGTGTCAATAAGAAAAATTATAAACAAAACACCCTATGAAATCTGAAAAAATATAAAGCCAAATATTTCATACTTTCACATCTTTTGATGCTAATGCCACATCTTAAATAACAAAAACAACTTGGGAAAATTTGATGCAAAATCAGACAAAGCAATTTTTTTGGGATATTCAATAGAATCTAAAGGATATCGTGTTTTTAATTTAAGAAACAAAACTGTTGAAATCAATATACATGTATTATTTGATGAGTTTGATTTTCTTGATCTAAGAAAAAAAGATGACGAGGAGGAAGAACATTCAGGATAGACACAGCAGAACGTTCTCCAAGAAAACAAGATTGATAAACAATCTCCATTTCAAACTCCTCCCAAAAGTTGAAGATTAATAAATCTTACTCAAAATCAAATAATTGGTGATACAACTAATATGAGACAGAAGAAATATCTTATTTAAATAATAAATTTAGAAATTTTTTAAAATAGATGAATTTGATGAGATAATTTGTTAAAAGTAAATTTAGAAAAATTTAAATACTACATACAAATTAAGAATTTGCAATTCACTCTTTACCTAATAGTACATAAATCTTAAAATGGTTCTTATAATTTTTTTTGAAATATACAAATATTTCCATACATCATTCAAAATTCATACATTATTTTCTATTAATTTTCAAATATTGTCCATAAATTAATCAATCAATTTTTCTAAAATTTCATTCTTGGCCCAAACTTGTTTATTTTACATTATAACCACAAAACTTCTAAAATTTATAAAATTAGCCAATTTATTATAGCAATTTATCTATCTAAGCAAAAAAAAAAAAATAGAATGAAGGGAATACCATTGAACAATTTAAATTACATGAACTTTAAAATTCCTAAAAATTGTAAATAGTCAATCTAAACACATTCTTAGACTCGTGTGTGGATCTTGAATTTCAAGCCTCTTATGACTCATATTAATGATGATTTGGATATTAATGATATCCTTAAATTGGTTGCACAGTTTAGGGTTACAATTTAAAAAAGTCTTTAAGTTTATCATCATGTTAATCTATTTAAATAAATTATTAAATTTCTAGTATTGTTATTATTTA
>JBBPBT010000151.1:12203047-12237167 GCA_037974875.1 Cicer bijugum | reverse complement strand
TTACTATTATTATTAATGAAAATTATTTTTTATAATTTACTACAATGATATGTTAAAATTTATATGATTATAAATATTAATAGCGAGAGAGAAACTAGATAGTTCAAGGATAGATAAGGAAAATAGGAGAAATAGATAAAGAGATAGGGACAGAAGAGAGATGGAAGAGAGAAAAATAATAAATCAAACAGAAAAAATGAGTGAGTGGGAGAGATTGAGAGATGAGAGAGCAAGGGAGAGAGAAGATATGAAAGATAGAAAATATGTTTAAATAGGAGGGTATTTTAATATTTTAAATAGTTTTGTCCATAAGATAAAAGTACGGTCTATCGAAGGACAAAAATTATAATTTTTACATCAAATATAGTAAATATACGTTGTTTTATCATCTCTTTTATTTTTTAATAAATCAAATACACCTTTAATTATTTTTTCATAGTGTACACTATAAAAAAATAATTAAAGTTGTATTTGATTTGCTAATTTTTATATTATTAAACTATGATCATATTATTAAAGTTGTATTTCATATTATTTTAATTTTCTAACTTTTGTTAAAATAATTATTAAACTTTTTAAAAATTTACTAGATTTTAAATAGATTTATATAACTTAATATTTTTATTAAATAGGTCAGACTATATATCCTTTACGGTCGGTCTAGTCTATTTTCATCCTTAACTATGATCATCAAAGCTCTTTTTCAAATCAATATTATACTAATATTCAACAAAATGATTTAGATGAAAAAAGTACTATAAAATTAAGAAAAATTAAAATTTTAATAAATTGTTGTTTTATATATTTAGTAGAAAAATTCACTAATTTGACTTAAATGTAAGAAAAATAATGTATTAATATATTATTAGGACGTATTAATAAAATTCTTAAACAGAAAACGAAATTGAAGTAGTGCGTGTAATATTATGGTGAATTGCATAATGTTACGTAACAATAATAGATAGTTTTGTGATTTTGTCCCCAAAAAGAAAAACAGCTGGTACATATACTTATCTTACGGTGGAGCCAGATAGTGAGTGATAACTACTTGTATCTTAGGTTTGAAAATTGAAATAGAAATGGTGCATAATAACCAAGTACTACTAGTTGATAGATATAATTCAAAATGATGTGTAATTAGTTAGTTAAAATATAGTTAGAAGTTAGTTAGAAGTTGGTTAAATTGGTTGATGTAAAACAGCCACAAAACTACTGCTATAAAAGGCTAAGATCAATCCATAAGAGATAGTGTGAAAAAGCTGTAACCGAGAACCAAAAGATTATTCTGCAGAAGTGAAAAGGTCAATCTTAGCAGAATCCAGATCAATCTAAAGGAAGCAGAAGAACAATCTGCTTTTCTGTTTTTCTCTATTTTCTTCTCTTTTCTTCTCAATTTCAATTCCTCTCAATTATACAACCTGTTCCAACAAATGGCATCAAGAGCTTGAGTTCTAGACCTTGGGAAACACGAGTGAAAGTGTGAGGGGGAATCAAAATTGGGAAACCCAAGTGTGATTGAAAGAAAAAAAAGAAGAAATGAATGGAGGAGGATTTCCATCGAATTTGCTAATTCTGGATGGAAAGAACTGAGAGAGGTGGTCTGCATCAATGAGATCGTTGTTGGGAGCTCAAGAAGTGTTTGAGATTGTTCAAGATGGCTATGAACAACTTGGTGCGAATCCAACCGAAAGACAACAAACAACTTTCAAAGATTGCAAGAAAAGGGATTGCAAGGCATTGTTTTACATCCAGCAAAGTGTGGATTCAAACAATTTTGAAAGGATCTCAAAGGTATCTACAGCAAAAGAGGCATGGAGAACAATGAGAATGTGATTGATTATTTCAATCGAGTACAGACAATCACAAATCAGATGAAGGCCAATGGAGAAGTGATGACAGAGGTTATGATCATTGAAAAGATTGTTAGGACACTAACACAAAGACACGATCACATAGTGGTGGCAATCGAAGAATCAAAGAATCTTGATACAATGAAGCTGGAAGATCTGCAAAGCTCCCTAGAAGCTCATGAATTAAGGATAAAAGAAAGAGATGAGGCACACACACAAACGCAGGCACTGCAAGCTCAAATCAGCAGGAAGTCCAATCAAGATGGAGTAAAAAATAAGAAGTGGAAGAGCAAGTCAAAATAGCACCAGAACCAGGATCAAGATGAGGAGGCTGGAGGCTCAATAAGTCAGCAAAACAGTAATGATAAACGCAGGAAACCATTTGGAAAAAAGAAGTTTGACAAGAGAAGGGTTCAATGTTATAATTGTCAAAAATATGGGCATTTTGCAGATGAATGCAGATCCAAGAGAGTACAAAGAGATGGTGGTGAAGCTCAATTGGCCCAGGCAGATAATTCTGACTCAGATGAAGTGCTGCTGATGGCATCTACAAGCATGGAGGATGATTGTCCAGGATTATGGTATCTTGACACAGGGTGCTCGAATCACATGACTGGCCATAGAGAGTGGTTTGTAAATATTGATGCGAAGGTGAAGAAGGAAATCAGATTTGCTGACAATAGCACAGTAACAGCTGAAGGTATTGGCAAAATCTTGATTCAGAAAAGGGATGGCAAACAATCTTTCATATGTGATGTGTTGTATGTGCCAAATATGAAGAACAACTTGTTAAGCTTAGGACAACTGCTTGAAAAGGGGTATTCTATGAAGATGGAACAAGGTGAGATGAGATTGTTCGATGATTCAAGAAGATTGATCTTGAAGGCACCACTAGCAAAAAACAGAACCTTTAAGATTGATATCCAAATCAATGAGAGCAAATGTCTAGCTGCTGAAGTGTTGAGTGAAGATTGGTTGTGGCATAAGAGATTTGGACATTTAAATTTTAGAAGTCTTCAAATGCTGCATAACAATAGAATGGTGCAAGGAATTCCCAGAATTCAAATGCAAAAGGAGCTGTGTGAAGAATGTTGTCATGCCAAACAGCACAGAAACACATTCAAGGCTGAAGTGCAAACTCGATCCTCAAGAATGATGGAGATAATCTATTCGGATGTGTGTGGTCCTTTTGAAGAAGTATCAATAGGAGGTAATCATTACTTTGTATCATTCATTGATGATTTTACAAGGAAAATTTGGGTATATCTAATTAAAAGAAAGAATGAAGTGCTGGAAATTCTTAAAGAATTCAAGATAATGGTTGAAAAACAAAGTGGCGTTAGTATGAGAGTCATTAGAACAGATGGAGGAGGAGAATACAACTCTCATGAATTCCATGATTTTTGTGAAAGAGAAGGAATATTGCATGAAATAACTGCACCCTACACTCCCCCAACATAATGACACGACTGAAAGGAGAAACAGAACCATAGTAAACATGGCTAGAAGTATGTTAAAAGGGATGAAAGTGCCTCATAAATTCTGGGGGGAAGCAGTATCAACTGCAGTGTACATATTAAATAGGTGTCCAACCAAGAGACTGGGCACAAGGACACCTGAAGAGGCTTGGACTGGAAGAAAGCCAGCTGTGAATCACTTGAGAGTGTTTGGCTCATTGTATTTCAGGCATGTACCAGCTCAAACCAAGAAGAAACTTGATGACAGGGCTGAACAAATGGTGTTGCTGGGTTATAATGCCACTAGGGCGTACAAGCTGTATGATCCAAACAAGAAAAAAGTAGTGATAAGTAGAGACATACTAGTGGATGAATCAAGAGGTTGGGACTGGACAACAAGTACAATCAGCCCAAGCATACCAACCAGACCAGCCAGCAGTGCAGTAGCAGCTGAATTGGTTGAAGACCAGCCAACAGAGGTAGCAGATCAACCTGCTATTGAACCTGTGAGGAGATCAGCAAGGGTTAGACAACCTTCAATCATATTGCAGCCATATGAAGTAACTTCTGACTGAGCCATCAATGCAGATTGAGAATTAATTCACTTTGCCTTGCTTGATGAATCAGAACCAATAAGTGATGAAGAAGCATTGAGTGATCCTAGATGGATGGCAGCAATGGATGAGGAACTAGAAGCCATAGAAAAGAACAAAACTTGGGAGCTAATGACCCTGCCAATGAATAAAAGACCTATTGATGTGAAATGAGTTTATAAACTGAAATTGAAACCTGATGGGCAGATTTCAAGGTACAAGGCCAAACTTGTAGCAAAGGGATTTTTGCAAAAACATGGGCTGGACTATGATGAGGTATTTGCTCAAGTAGCAAGAATTGAAACAATAAGAATGGTAGTTTCAATTGCTAGCTACAAAGGTTGGTCTATGCATCAATTGGATGTTAAATCAACCTTCCTCAATGGCTCATTGGATGAAGAAGTGTATGTGAAGCAGCCTCCTGGATATGTGAAAACAGGCAAAGAAGAACATGTTTACAAATTGAAGAAAGCCTTATATGGCTTGAAGCAAGCACCTAGAGCTTGGAACAAGAGAATTGACAGATTTCTCATAGAGCAGCAATGTGAAAAGTGTGTGAAAGAGCATGGAGTGTATGTCAAGAAGGCAACAACAGCACCTGCATTGCTGATATGCCTCTATGTCGATGATCTGCTGCTAACTGGCAGTGATGAAGTGAAAATAAAGGAGTTCAAAGTCAGATTGGAGAAGGAATTTGAAATGACCGATTTAGGCGTGTTGGCATATTTCCTTGGTATTGAATTTGAAACCAGAAAAAATGGAGTCTTTATGCATCAAAGAAAGTATGCAAGTGATGTATTAAAAAGGTTTAAAATGCAAGATTGCAATGGAAGCAGCACACCATCAGAATCAGGGTTGATGTTGTCCAAAGAAGGCAATGATGAATTGATTGATTCTACAACCTTCAAGCAAATTGTAGGATCCTTGAGATACTTGTGCAACACTAGGCCAGATATCTCATATAGTGTTGGGCTGATTAGTAGGTACATGGAGAAGCCTAGGACATCACACTACATGGCAGCAAAAAGGATTTTGAGATACATAAAGGAAACCATTGAATTGGGTCTGCTATATTCCTCAAAATCAGATATGAAAAGGAAGCTGAACTTGTTGGCTTTACTGATGCAGATTGGTGTGGAGATATGGATGATAGAAAGAGCACAACAGGCTATGTATTTACAATCAATAACTCACCAATATCATGGTGTTCAAAGAAGCAAAGCATAGTTGCATTGTCCACATGTGAAGCTGAGTATGTGGCTGCATCCATGGGAGCATGCCAAGCTGTGTGGCTGGCAGAATTAATGGCAGAACTGGGGCTGAGAAGTAACAATGCAGTGAAGATGAAGATAGACAACAAATCAGCAATAGATCTAGCAAGGCATCCAAATGTCCATGGAAGGAGCAAGCACATTGAGATAAGATTTCATTTCCTAAGAGATCAAGTAATGAAGGGCAAGATAGAGCTGGAACATTGCAACACAAATGATCAAAAGGCTGACATTTTAACAAAAGGCTTGAAGAGAGTGAAGTTCCAAGAGATGAGGATCAAGCTTGGATTAACTTCAAATTGAATCACTTTTGAATTAGGGAGCATGTTAGATATAATTCAAAATGATGTGTAATTAGTTAGTTAAAATGTAGTTAGAAGTTAGTTAGAAGTTGGTTAAGTTGGTTGATGTAAAACAGCCACAAAACTACTGCTATAAAAGGCTAAGATCAATCCATAAGAGATAGTGTGAAAAAGCTGTAACAGAGAACCAAAAGATTGTTCTGCAGAAGTAAAAAGATCAATCTTAGCAGAATCCAGATCAATCTAAAGGAAGCAGAAGAACAATCTGCTTTTCTGTTTTTCTCTATTTTCTTGGGTTTTTTTTACCATTCTTGTGCATCCAATAGGTGTGTTTGTGTCATTGGATCTACATTTAGGTCATTTTCGTCCTCCCTAGGGTTATTCTTCTCCAACTAGGGTTTTTAACCAATCTTGTGCATCCAATTGGTGTGTTTGTGTTCTCTTTTCTTCTCAATTCCAATTCCTCTCAATTATACAACCTATTCCAACACCAGTAACCATAGAAGACTGGTTTTTCGAGAAATACTTACTTAGCACAACTCAGTTTAAAATTGTTTAGGTGCACACAAATAAAATAAATTAAAATATAAAATGATACAAAAAGAGTTGTTGTTTTAGTTTTACCCTTGGAGACAAGTCATCACACTAATGATACAAAAGGTTAAAAAAATTTAGTTTTTATAATTAATTTTCACCTTAATAATTTTTAGAAATGTTTTTGGTACCTGTACATATATATACATTTTTAGTTTTAGTTTTTGTAAATTTTTTTGTTTGAATTTTATTTATATAATATCAGGTTTAAATATATTTTAAATATATTTTTTGTCTTTATAAATATAATAATTTTTAATTTTAGTCTCTAAAAAATATTTATTTAAATTTCAACTATAAAATATCTCGTAACGTTTTATTTTGTCAATTAACGTCCACTTGACGTTAAGTACATTTTTCTGATATTACAGTGATGAAATTCAAACAAATTTTTAGACTAAAACTAAAAACGTATATATTTATAGGAACCAAAAACATATTTAAATTTAATTTTTATTTTCTTTATTTTTTTAATTAAAATTCAATTTCTTTAAAATTTTAATTTGTTTAAAAAACTTATACCCAATATGAAAGGATAATATCCTAATTATGTTTTTGTTCATAATAATATATAAGTGTTTTTCTCCTATTAAAACTTTAAAAAGAAAGGGAAAAAGCTGGTAGGCAGATGAGAGTGATCTAACTGCTTATGTAAAAAAAGTTTTATGGTCAAATGAATTATTTTGGACGGTCAAGTTAGTGTGGCAATCAAACCGTTTATGTCGATAAAATTGTCATGTTTCTCCTAATGAAACAACCAAAAGAATATAATAAAGCAAGCAGAGTCAAACAAATTCTTAAGAATTCAAAAGGATATTCAAAACTACAAATAAATAAATAAAAGTTTTCTTGTATTGGGAAACTATGGAGTATGGACCACGTATTAGAGTTATATGACCTATATATCGTCAATGCTTTTGGTTGAATGAGCTCATCTTCTTTTAGCCCTATTTGCCTTTGGCAGCCCCTTAGTCAAACAATTTATTTTTTCTACACCTTGAATGCTGATTATTTTCTTAAGAAGAAATTGAATTCGTCAAAAGAACATATGATTTGGTGATCTTAAAACCCAAACATAATCCTTTGAGTATCGTATTAGAGGTCAAAACTTTTCTCTCTCTACAAACGAAACTAGGGAGAACAAAAAAAAAAAAGAGGTATGACAAAAAATAGGAAAATAAGAGAAATATAAGGGAAATACTTCTAGTGGAAATAATGAACTTCTCCACAAGGAAAAATATAGATATATAAAAGAATTAAATGATTTAGAAAAACTTGAAGAATGATGTCTTTATTGAACTTTAAAAGATTGTGAAGAAAAATAAAACAAAATCAACACAAACGTAAAATGAAGATATTTTTTTATAATTTTAATAACGAATTTATTAAATATACCATACCATTTTAATACATTTATAAGTATATACAAATTAAAATTTATATCATATCACATACTTTCCTTATATTATGTATCATTTTAGTTTCATTTCCATAACTTCCTTCCAATAAGAGTTGGTAACTATGTATAAAATAATACAAAATAAAATACAAGTAAAGTAAACAACCAATTTAATATCCCTTTTATACTTTTTTTAATGATTTATCATCAAAAGATATAAAAACAATCTCATAAAAGTAACCCTAGAAATCTACACACGATTGATTTAAATATTAAGGGATTTGAACATTTTAAACAAGTGATTAGGAATTCAAATATGAATTTGATTAAAATTTTGTGATAAGTTTTAAATTTGAGTTGTCTTATTAAGTACGTACGGGAATGTTCATTCGATCTTTCATTTTTTTTTTTTTTTATCAATTCAAGTTTTCAATAATATATTTGGAAGTGGAGAAGCAAAACACAATGTTGAGTATTGGTGGTGAGTGGATCAAGTGGGCCTTCAAAGATGGACTTTACTAAACCCAAATGATCCATAAAAAAACCTCAAAATAGATGGTTATACCCACATTTAACCTTTACTACTACAAATGCAAATAAAGAATCTTTTTGTCCTCATATAAATCTTAAAATTTTGTAATTTTTCATCATTTAATTATTTGACATTTCCAATAAAAATGAGTGGTTCTTTTATCCAATTTTGCTGGAAATTTTTTTAAAAATTTTCCAGTACATAACATATACTTTAGAATTTTTTTTTAAGTTTTTTTGGTAAAAAAATTACTTTTTTAAAAATAAAAATAAAATGAATGTGTACTAGAAAACTTGTGAAGAAGTTTTTCAATAAATCCCTATTCTACCAAAAAACTTGGAAATATTTTTTAAAAATTTTTGGTACACACCTTTTTACTTTTGTGTACCAGAAAATTTTGAAGTTTTTTGATAAACTTTTTATGTATCATAAATTTTCTAAAATATTTTTTAGAAAATTTTTATCTATTGAAAAATATTTTTTGATTGATCCAAAAATGTTGAAATGGTAAAGAAAAAAAAAAGTGAATTTGAGTTGGTAAAATAATAAATTTATTTTTTGTTATTTTAAAAATTTGTGGGGTATAAATAAAAATATGGGGTATAGGGTGAAGCAATCCTCAAAATATCAGTCAAATATGAAATGTTGGGATATTTTTTTTGGTTGAGAAAAAAAAAAAAAAAAGAAAGGTTGGGTTTTGGATAAGGGATAAGATTTTGGTATGCTTAACAGCCAATGAGATGTTAGGGAATTCAACAGCCACAACTTAGAATTTGCATTGAAGTATGGAAGTACTTAGCCACTTTGGCCCCTCATTTGAACTACTGTGTTTAACAACTCTCCATTCTATTCCACTTGTGGAAATCAACAAATCTTTACTTAAGTCATGGCAGCTGCTTCTCCTATGGCAAGCCAGCTCAAGTCCAGCTTCACTAGACCTTTGGTCACACCTAAGGGACTTTGTGGCTCTTCTCCACTCCATCATTTTCCTTCTAGAAGGCAATTTAACTTCACTGTCAAAGCCATTCAATCTGAAAAGGTAGGTTTTTACTCTCTTTGCTTACTCATTCTTACTCCATAATCAATTCCACTTTTTATCCATCAAACCAAAGTATAAACTACATTAGCAAAATATGTATGAACTACCCTTTTGTTTGCCAATGTTTTTATTTATTTATTTAATATTTCTAAGATACCTTAATTCATGAATTCATTCAATTATAAGAATAATGTTGATATAGACAAAGTTTTACAACTATAATATATTCATCATTTTAAGCGTTAAATATGCTGTCACGTTTTCACCAAAATAAAAAAAACGTTTTCACGTATATTAATAATAAGTTATTCACTTAGGTTGGTTTGAGTAGTAATAAGGCTATCTAGTGGTCAGATGTTTGAATAAACTAGTATCTTCCATCTCATAATATAAACAAAAATCAATAAAAAATAATCATAAATAAAGACTGTTTAAATTTTAAATTATACACATTGATTTCCTTGAATTCATTTTTGCTTATATTATGAAATAAATAATATACTTTTTGAATGTAAAATGTACACATGTATATGTTTGTCACTTTGTACCTATTACATAAGTAAAAAAAGGTATAAATGTAATTCACGTTCAAGTTTTTATTAGGATTGATTCATTTCTAAGATAGAATAGGACAGAAACACAACACAATACTAATAAAAAAGTCATTGACAAGAATTTGTTTCATTAGAATAAAAAAAGTCATATTAATTTAGGAATATAATAATTATATTTAATTTAATTTTGTGAATTGGAAATTTGGAGTGGCGCAGCCCACATATCAAGTGATTCAACCAATCAACGGTGACCCATTCATAGGAAGCCTTGAAACTCCAGTCACATCAAGCCCACTCGTCGCATGGTACCTTTCCAACCTACCAGCCTATAGAACTGCAGTCAATCCACTTCTTAGAGGAATTGAAGTGGGCTTGGCCCACGGTTTCTTTCTCGTAGGCCCATTTGTGAAAGCCGGACCTCTAAGGAACACTCCTTACGCTGGAGGAGCGGGCTCTCTTGCAGCTGCTGGGCTTGTTGTTATCCTTAGCATTTGCCTTACAATTTATGGGGTTTCATCCTTCAACGAAGGGGATGCATCCACTGCACCATCTTTGACCTTAACGGGCCGTAAGAAGCAGCCCGATCAGCTCCAAACAGCTGACGGTTGGGCCAAGTTCACTGGTGGGTTTTTCTTTGGAGGCATTTCTGGTGTTACTTGGGCTTTTTTCCTTCTTTATGTTTTGGATCTCCCATACTTCGTCAAGTGAATAACTTAACTCTCTTTTTTTACTTTCTTTATTCTATTGCTTTTGTGTGCAAGTGAGATGGATATGTATATGCTGTATTTTATGAAGCTCACTTTATTATTATTATTACAATGTTAAATGTTAAATACTCTCTTTCTCTCATGTAAGGATGTGATTGTAGGATACATTGATAATAATTTGATAATTGAAATTGATTTGCTAATTTTATTAAAAACTAGGATAGTCGATCATGGAAAATAAATCATGACTAAGATGAATACAAATGCAAGTTATAAAGTTATAATATAATATTTGTATATATCCACAACAATGAAAGCACGCTTACATTACATTTTATATATGATAGATATATAAGGCACATAGATGAATATTGAATTAAGCAGTAGAAGAAGGTATAATGGGAGATGAAGTTTGATGTTTTGGGTGTAATAAAGATTGAGAGAGGAGGTTGGGAGCAATGAGAGTATCCCATCCCCTAATTGGGTCATGATGAGTAGCACATGTTGTAATACCATCCCAACCAATGTGGGTCACATGTTGCACGTTTGTTGGGCACCCTATTTCCATCTCCATTTCTACTTCTTCTAATTCCTCTTCTTTCTCCACTACAATCATACATTCAAATAAATAAATAAATTTTCAATTCAAGGAACAATTTTGACTTGTGTCAAAATAAGTAATATTTAGAAAAATAGAAAATTTCGGTTTTAGTTTTTGTAATATTTTTTACTCTATTCTAACATTTTGATGATTACTCAGTTTAAAGATAATTCAATTAAAAATGCAAAAAATATTCTAATTCTAATCCATATACATTTGTAAAGTTTTGGCATAGTTTACACGATCTTACTAATTATGTATACATTCGAGTTGGTATACCTATCAGAAAAATCACAACCAACATTCCTACCCTCCTTCAAAGCAAACCAATCCATATAATAAATTTTATTGAGTAATGGTATTAGAACACAAAATAAAATAAAAATATGATATTTTGATATTTTATAAAAAATAAAACATAAACTTTATTATATTTTATAGTGTATTTATGTTCTATTTTTATGTCAAATTTTGACATGTATTTTTTATTAGTCACGCAAATATCTAATAAATCGAGATGACATAAACTAAAAGAGGTAATTCTAAAAAAGTTTATTGAGGGATATTTTTACAGAAAAAACTTAAAGTGAAAACTTCTATATTTCCATGAAATGAAAAGATATACTTAAGGCATAAATGAATATGTAAAGTTCAGAGGCGTGCATACTCACCAAAGAATTGAGAAAAGTTCTTGAAACCCTTGAACAGCTTGTTGAAGGATGGCTTTGGAACAACATCAAGGAGCCTCAAAGAATTCTTCACACTTTCACCAGACAAAATCTCTGAATCCTCCACGTCTTTCGATCCTTCTAATCTTATCATAACATCTAATTAGTAACATCATATACAAATATTCATTTACAAATTTAAATATATAATGATTTGGCAACAATATATATATATGTATATATGAAGAAAAGAATATCAAAATGCTGATACCTAAAAAAACAACGCAATGCAAACAACAAATTTGACCATTAGATGAAAATTTATTGTTCATATTGCGACTTCACCAAATTGAATTTAAATATAATAACACTATAAATCAACTTCATCCAATGATCTTTTGATCATTTTAGGGTCGGTCTTAATGATAAAGTTACCTAAGACAATTATCTTAGACCACAACAAAAGAGAATAAAGTTTTTATTTAATAAAAGATCTCACATTTTACTATTTTCAAAACTAAAATTAATATTTTCTTGACAAGTATTAAATTAAATGACTTTATAATTTTCAATTAAAAAAATTACACAAAATCGATTATATTAATTCAATAAATAATTTTATATTATGAAATCTCTAAAACTAATTTTTTTAAATTTTTAAAATATAGTTTTACCAAAATACTATTACGGGGATTAAAATATTTCATCTTAATTAAACCTTCGAATGTGTGGGTACTCTAATTTTTGTTATTTTATTATTAGCTAAAAGGGAAGTGGTGCAAAGAATGATGCGATAGAAATAGCAAATAAATATGTATATGATTGTTGATGATATGATATTAAAAGAGATAGGGAGAGACTTATTGCATCATGTAGTGAGTTGGTGTCTTGTTTTGATCTTCTTGGCTGTGGAACACCAACAGCAACACTGGCCTCAGAGATACAACCAGCTGAGAAAGGAAGAATCACAAGCCTTTCCATTCTCTGTCTCATTCTCTCTTAGGAACAATTGGAATTGAAATTAATCCACCAAAATATGCAACCCTTTGTATTGATATTTGACAACTACAATATATAGCTACTTAGCTACTCCATTTGGATTCAATTTGTTGTGAAGCATGCTATGATTACGTATAGAAAGTCAAGCTACATATCATTAATAAATTCGTTTGGTGAGTGAAAGGGACCATACACACTTACGCAATAGTGTAACACACATGATTTCGACTTGTTTAATGTTACTTAATTAGAGATATGTTACATGTACATTCTTTATATATATATAGTTGATTTATCTTTAAAAAAAATAGTAAAACACCTTTAAAAAATTAATCAAACTTATAAGATGAGTTTGTTGATTAAAAAAAAAGAACCAATCACAAAGAGTGTAATAAAAAGCATATATTCAATTGAGTGTGTTACTACTAGGACATAAATTGTAAATTTGCATATCTCAACAATCTGATTCAAAAATGAAATAACAAAATTGTTTAAAGTTAATTTTGTTTTTGTGTAATTTAAATTGTTCATTCTCATATAACGGTTGAAATTCTTTAATGCGTGAAACAATTTGGAATTGGTATTACATAAGATCCGGATCGATTGTATAATTCTATTAAATCATTTCAATATAACGAACATTACCAAGAAAAAGTTAGTTGAGTAGTGAATGAATAAAGTGAAATCAAAACCTATGCACATTGAGAGAATATATCACATCATAATTTTCTCCTTCAAGTGCTACCGTATCTACTTTAATATCCACTCCTTCGTTTACCTCTCTTCTACAATAAGTCATCAACAATTTATTATTATTTGTATTTATCTTTTCCTTATAAATTAGTTAAAAATTATAAATTTTTAAAAGAATTTAATTTATATATCCATCCAATTAAATCACTTCATAATAACACTTTTTATGTTAGTATCGAAAATATCTCTATAAATACTTATTTGATATATTTTGATTGAATGCATGTGAAAAAAAAAATTACACGTCAATATCTTTATCTTTGTATAAAAATTAATCTCATTTATAAAATATAAAATACATTTATGTTTAATTTAAATAAAATCCCTTAGATATCTATGCTCCTTTTTGTTTACTTGTTTTGGACTCGAACTAGGAGTAGTGCATTCCAAGCGAACTTCGAAATGAATCTAAACATCCACAAGATGGAGACCAAATATGATATTTCTTCAATACAAAGAAGCATCATTGATTGTAGGAATCGAAAATGGGTTTGTTGAAGCAGGTTGATGAGTTGTCTACCTTTGAGTGCATTACTTATACTAAATTTGATGTATGTTGATTAACGGAAGGTTAGCAACTTAATGAAGCTTAGATCAATTAATTTTTAATTAGTTTTCTTTCTTGAGGGAAAAAAAAAAACTAACGAATCCATAATCCATATTGACGATATAGAAAAATTGTAATGATTAAACTGTTCCTGTAATTAATGTCAATTAATTAATTAAGCTAGCAATAAAATAATGATAGTTTTGTCTTTATCTTAACCGACAATGCTGTTTGTTCATCTAGTCCATGATGAGTGCATTGATAGCTAAAAAAATAACAACTTCATAAATGCTGTAATTAGTAAATGACGAACCAATCAAGAATATTTAACTTCAAATTTTAGTTTCAACAAAATTTGGTCAAATTTTATTTGTTTATTTATTTAGCTGAATCTCAAATAGTATGACTTATTTTACGTGACAATCAAAAAGATTAAGACAAAAAAATAAACTTAAATCTGTCAAGTTAGTCCTCTTGTTATATATTGACAACGATCCATTTAGACTTTCATTAAAAAAAACAAAATTTTACTTAATTAAAAGAATTAAAAAAAATTACTTAATAAAAAGACTTTAAATTTTAAGATTTTTAAAATTAAAATGTATAAATTTTGTTAAAATTTAATATTATCTTAACAACATTAAATCAATTGAAAAAAATTTATTATAAAACGACAATTATATTAATTTAACAGTGTCAAGTTAAAATTTAAAAAATTCACTTTATGTTTTATATTAAAATCTGTTTTAAACCTTCTCAAGTATTTGATTGACTTTAATTGACAAAATATTATGGAGACTAAATAGAGAAATTTGAATATAGTTGAAAGATTAATTTAATGAATGTTATATAATGACTATTTATTATTTTCATATAGTTTAGGGGTCAAGTAAAGGAAAGTGATACTTGAGAGAGTAAATTTGATTTAGGCATTATAATTATGGAAGTGTTGGTGACTTGGTGGACCACTTAAACAGAGCCGGTAAACATTTTTAATGTTGAGTAGAGATTGACAGATTAAACACTCAACCATAAATTGCTAAAAACTAATCACACGTAACATCTACTTATTGGGTTTAATTACTGCGCAGATTGTAAAAGTCATATCCATGCACTCTCGAAGCATTTTTTTTTTTTGGCATTTCAATCATTTTTAAGTATAGAATGTAAATCTTTTTTTATACTAAATGTTGGAGAGTTCAAGCCACTACAAAAGCAACAACATATCAAATGTTATAAGATACATAGAGATTTTAACATCACATCTCAACTTAAAATTTTAAAGTATTAGGTATGTAAATTGCCTCTCTTATTTATCAAATATTTTCTTTTTTTCTAGTCGATGTGGAACTAGCCACTTAACTTAAATTCCAACAATTTTCTCTCTTAAGCGTGAGTCACCCAAATTAGTAGACTTGATCCACACTAGATTCTCACTCCCCCATCAAGTCAAACTATGACTCTGAGAACACTCGTTGAGGAATTTAGGGACACAGGAGAACAACGAGTCGAATACTCTAAGATAACAAGAGACATTGACATCACATATTCACTCATATCTTAAGGCAATAGGCTGAGATGTAGTATCAAAGTCTCTTGTAATTATAGAGTATTTAGTTTAATTTTCTACTAGTGCAATATCTTAAGACAATAGATAAAGATGTAGTGTCAAAGTCTCTTGTAATTATAGAGTATTTAGTTTGTTCTTGTTCCCCAAACTCCCCAATACTACTAGTATGTTGTACATAGTAATTAAACTCTTTTTCTATACTACTAGTGTGTCATGCATGATAATTGAACTCTTATTTCCTTGCCATCCAAAACCGAAACATGAGAGAAAAATATTTCTGCCATTTCTTTTGTTTAAAAAGATTAATTATAATAAATGTAAATCGATATTTTGCTCCTGCTGCTAAAGTCGGAAAATAGATTAAATGACCTGAAGTTCTAAAATTTAATAGACTAATTTGCCCTTTCACAATTTTAAAGATTAAATTATCCAACCTTAACCATTTTAACGACCAAAATACCTATTTACTATTATAATAATGCTTAACTTCTAAAGCGACTAAGCACAAGAAGAATACTACTAGTAGTCCTGAGGAATAATAGAAGTGCTACAAATTAAAAACTTATGACAGAGCTACCTTGCTGTACACGCCCTTAAGCATCAAGAATCGAGACAATTTGGTGAGTTCTGTGTCAGGATATACAAACTTTAGACAGTAGTATAAACTAATATAAAGGTTTCAACTTTCAATCAAGTAGGCATAGACAACCAAAACTTTTTGCTGAATCCAATAAAAAAACATTTAATAAAAATTTGTTTACTTCACCCAATTTTTTTAATCCAATAGGATCCATTTAGATGCTTTGGACATCTTCAGTAAGTTTGTTATTACAAGGTTGATTAATTAAGGTTTGAGAAAGTCCACAAATTTTTCTCTAACAAAGATGACTAGACAGGCTGCATCTATCTATATGCGATTCTTCCATACTTTAATTATATTTGAATGCTTTCTTTGTTTGGTAAACCTCCTGTTTCCAAGGTAAAAAAACTCTGGTTAAGGATTGTTTTAGCTCAGACTCAAACTTGGGTTCTACCAAACTATGTCTTTAACCAAAACTTATTTAACAACTTGGCTCCAAACACTTAGTTATGCTTTAACGCTGTTCAGTATTCTAAAATAAACTTAACACATTTATTTTTAAAGTTTTGTAAACAGGTCAACCTAGCCCAGTCCTTACATGACCGGTCTTTTAGGCCTTTGTAAACAGGTCAACCTAGCCCAGTCCTTACATGACCGGTCCAGCTGAGCTATTTTTATTTTTTTTTTGTTAACTATGTGACAGTGTGAACTGTGAAATATCTATCCACGAAGATTAATCTTCGTCAGATAACTTGGTTGATGAACTTTAGTGGTGTCTTTTCTCCTAACCACATTTTTCTCACATGACTCAAAACTGAGACTTTGCTTAAGAAATCTGACTCTAGGTTGAGATAGTCCACTTTGAATGCTGAGTACAAAAAATCATAATATATCACAAAAATCATTGTTAGTAACAATCATAAAACATACCAAGTCATGTTTTGAGCAGGACTTAGATGATTGAGTGTAACGAACATAACTTCTGTTAGAATATTAGAAAATATCTTATAATATCTTTTATATTATATTAGAGTATCTTGAGTTATTTCTATGATCAATTTATAATCATAGAGAATTTTAGAATATCTCTCTTTATTATTGTAATTTGTTCCTAATTTAGAATTAAGTTTCTCTATAAATAGAGATTAGTATTGAATCTTTTGTAATCAATTCAGCATAAAACTATTATCAATAATATTCAAACCCTTATTATTTTCTCTCCTTTTCTCTAAAATCCCACAACTTCAACATGGTATCAGAGCCTATTTCGATCCTCCTTGAACGATCCCGCCTCTATTCCGCTCCACCATTCGATCAGCCACAACATTGTGCATCGCGCGGTACTGTTCATCGTCAATACTGTTCATCTAAAAAAAAAAATCACCGGCGGGTTTACCCTTAGTTTATTTAAACACATAAGCTCTCTGGCCGAAACCTTAAAGCCCTAATATTTAGCCCTAATTAACGTTGATCAGGTGGGCCCTGTGAAAGCAGTATCATTGTATTCTACTCTTCCCCCAACTATGCAGCAGAAGATTTTTGAGCCACCTCCACCTCCAGTAAAAGAGGGAGGCCCCACTGGAAGGAAGATTGTGATATCAACGAACATAGCAGAAACTTCATTGACAATTGATGGTATAGTCTATGTTATTGTTCCTGGATTTGCTATGCAGAATGATTTGTTTGAGGATAGCCTTAGAGCTGCAAACTTTCGCCATGTCCACCAACTGTTCGACAAAATGCCTCACAGGAACGTTGTCCCTAGGATAACCTTAACTTCATCACATCTTAAAAATGGGTCACTCCCAAAAGCCTTCAAGATGTTCAATCACATGCGTGCATTGGACGAAATACCCAATGATTACACTTTCTCTGTTTTGCTTCGAGCTTGTGCCAACCCTATTTTTTTGAATGTGGGTTTGCAGATTCATAGCTTGCTTGTTCACTGTGGAATTGAAAGAGACAAATTTGTTGAGAGTTCTCTTGTGTATATGCACTTCAAAGGTGGCAATGATTTAAGGGGCGCGTGGTGTGCTTTTTATGGTTTGTTGGAGAGAGATGTTGTTGCATGGAATGTTATGATTTCTGGGTTTGCTCGAGTTGGTGACTTTTGTATGGTGCAATGGTTGTTTTCTGAGTTGGGGGATGTACAAGGTTTGAAACCTGATAATAGTACCTTTGTGAGTTTACTCAAGTGTTGTTCTTTGTTGCAAGAGGTGAAGCAAATCCACGGGCTTGTGTACAAGTTTGGTGCTAAAGTTGATGTTATGGTTATCTTAATTTCAGTAACCCTCAAGATGCGGCTAGCGCATCAGAAGTGGGATTAGATTTTTGGTGGAGGAAACTCTTCAGCCTTTGTTATGGCAGCTGTTGCAGCCCTTATGAGTGGGCTTTTAGCTGACATGTTTGGAAGATTTGCAATTCAATTGATGGGATTCTTCTTGGTGCACGATTATTCTTTCTTCAAAGGTTCCAGATCTACCCTTACTCTCCAATTTTGATCAACGAAAATATGTGTCATTGTTCAAACAGCCGTTATCTCACCTGTTTTGGACGCATTTTCTTACTTTGATGATCGATCATGGCTTCGTTTCGTTAGAGTTGTGCTGTTTCTTCTTTAGTGTTTGTCATGCAATTTAGTTCTTACTAATAGATTATAACAGTGGCTTTTATTCCCACCGACGAACATTCCGGTGGTGTCCCTTTTTCCACAGATGAATCATATTAGTGATGACTTCTTCTTCCATTGATGGTTATTTTGACGATATCTTTTATTTTCATGACTCACACTTTAGCATGACAATTTGTCCCAGATGCACTGGCCTTATCTTTGTCCCAGATGTATTGGCCTTGTCTTTCTCTCCTTGAAGCATGCCTCTCTCTCCTTGAAGCAAATTCAAGTTTAAATATTTTGAGTCTTTGATATTATTGGTTTGAAGCTTCCAAATGCAGTTTTTTAGAATGACGGACCTTGCTTTGTTCAACTGCTTGCCATGAATTTCTCTCATACTGATGATCATTCCGGCTATTTGGCTAGGCTGTATTTATAGCAATTCTCTCCGACTTCACATGCATCCCTGAGTTGCCTCTCCATCTTTTTAATTATTTTGTGGAGCAAAATATTGTTTTCTTGTAACAAGCTAAAGCTTACTAAGCTTTAGCTTGAGGGGGAGTGTTAGAATATTAGAAAATATCTTATAGTATCTTTTATATTATATTAGAGTATCTTGAGTTATTTCTATGATCAATTTATAATCATAGAGAATTTTAGAATATCTCTATTATTGTGATTTGTTCCTGATTTAGAATTAAGTCTATGTTTCTCTATAAATAGAGATTAGTATTGAATCTTTTGTAATCAATTCAGCATAAAGCTATTATCAATAATATTCAAACCCTTATTATTTCCTCTCCTCCTTTTCTCTAAAATCCCACAACTTCAACAACTTCCATCCAATCTGATATTCTACTTCATAAACACTTCGAATCAATATACAAATGGTGATACATTATAGATGATATTGAGATTGAAATGACTGGTCAGTCTAACATCTAATAGCAAAATCGATATATGAGTTGGGATCTTTATAATAAATATTTCTAGAAACAAGAAAATATGAACCATGGATTTAAAGCAACCTGGAACCAATAACTTGAATGAAGATCCCCCTGCTACATTTTTACGTCATTGCTAAAAAGGTTCAGATGGACTGATAAGTTGAAATGTGCATGCACACCATGAAGTTATGATGAGTGGTTTCAGAACATCAAGATTTAAGACTATATATAAGTTGTAGATACATTTTACCTCTTGTGTCACCAATAGTCTCCACAAGAGCAACTACCCTGCTTAAAATGATGGAACCTATGTGTATCTCTAACAATTATTTCACGTTCTAGAAGATGAGACGCATACTTGATGAAGTTATGGCAATCGGTACAAATGCGAAGGTTCTTCATGATTCGAATTGGAGTCCTCTTGGAAGTGCTCATGATACCAAAGACAAGTGCAAGTTTTTCACTGTGATGACTAATGAGTACTTCCCCTTGTTCTTCTTCTACATCCTGCATAACCACTTCTACATCAAGGGAATATCCAATTTCCTTCAATCTTCCTATTAAAGAGTCTAGATATGAATATATTTCCTTGTCTTGTGGATGAGACCTATCTCCAACTATAAAAGTGTGGATTTGATCTTTTAGCTGAATCCAAGATTGACCTGGCTGCTTCTTAACCCCTCTTTGATGCATTAAACTTCTGACTGTGGCAGCCTCGTCCCATTGATGATTCGAAGAACACATGTTCGATAGCAAAATATACGCGCCCGGATCAGACGGTGCAGCTTGAAGTAACATTTCAGAAACCCATTTTCCCATCTTAAAATCTTTATGAAGTCGACACGAAGATAAAAATGATCTCCATACAGAAGTCAAGTGAGAGATACCATTTTCAAAGATAAAGTTCTTTGCTTCAATCAAGTAACCTGCTCTGCCATAAAGATTAACCATAGCAGTGTAATGTTCAACTTCAGGGTTTATGTGGTAAGTATCTTTCATCATCTTAAAATATCTACATCCTTCTTCAATAAGCCCTACATGGCTGCATGCACTTAAAACCCCTACAAAAGTAACCTCATTTGGAATGATACCTTGATTCAACATTCCTTCGAAAAGACTAATTGCCTGCAAACCTTGACCATGTAGAGCCCAGCCAGATATCATTGAAGTCCACAAGACAACATTTGGTTCATTGATTTGTCGAAAAATCATCGAAGCTTCGTCCAAGCTACCAGATTTAGAATACATATCAATTAAGGACGAACCAACGTAAGCATCTACTCTGTGCCCAATTTTCTGAATGTAGGCATGAATCTGCTTGCCAAACTCCAAAATTCCAGCATTAGCACAGGCAGATATAATCGTTACAACAGTTCGAATATCGACTACAACCAGTTCGCGAACCATTGACCTGAAAGTTTTCATACCGTCTTCATACTTGCCGTTCCAAACATAACCAGAAACCATTGAACTCCATGAAACTATTCCTGCCTTTGGTTCCTTGCAAGTAAAAACTCCAAAATTCCCTTTTCTCAAAATATTCAGAGGTACATCTTTGAGAATTGTAGATGCCTTATCCATTCTCCCACACTTTCCATACATTTCCACAAGTGAACTCCTTATAAAGCCATCGCTATTGAGGCCCATTTTTAAGACCCTCCCATGAAGTTGTCTCCCAATCTCAACAAGTGACAAAGAGGAAGCCAAAATAAGAGCTATGGAGAATGTGACTGCAGAGAATTCAGTCCCAAATTCCACCATACAATAGAGCTGTTCCAAAGCAAATCCTTCATTACCATGTTGCATCAGTCCATCTATGATAGTATTCCAACTCACGACATCCTTGTAAGGCAAGTTCCTGAACATATCAAGAGACTTCTCCACATCTCCTTCACGAAGATACGCACCTATCATTATATTCCACGACACAACGTCTGCCTCATTCATCGATTCAAAAAAACATTCAGCATTTTCAAAAGCCTTGCATTTCAAGTAAAGATCAAGAATAGAGTTCTCCAGTACAACATCTCCACCAACCCCATTCCTGAGAATCCAAGCATGGATTCCCTTACCCAATTGAAGATTGTTTTCAGCTGAACAGCACTTGAAAACACTAGACAATGTGTACTGATTTGGACAAGCACCCTTTTCCTGCATTTCTCTGAAAAGGCTAAAGACACGCTCTGAAGAGCCAGCTCTTGCAAAACCTGATATAAGGATGGTCCATGTCTGAGTGTTTTTGTGGAGAATTTCATCAAACAGCTTATGGGCATGGTTCAAGTTGCTGGATTTAACATAGAGAGACAAAAGATAGTTAGCCAAGTTCGAATTTTGAAGAGAAGCATTCTTGAAGAAGTGTGCATGAAGGGCACCGAGTGGTGGTGGTGATCCAATGGATATTTTGGAGTGAAGAAAGGAACATGGGTGGCGCCAACGAGAGTGAAATGAAGTGGTAACAATATGAAAATTAATCGATGAAACATGGTTGGTGAATTTCCGGCAAGACCCAAGGTAATGATAACCCATAAAAAGGAGTGTTGCCACCCAACCTTAGAATTGTAAAACTCATTCATAGATAGTACGCAAATTTCATCATTAATGCTATGCAGGTTTGTTGAGAGAAGCTAAAAGATATTTTCGATTTTTTTAATTTTAATTTTAATTCATCTCGCGAATTTCATCCAACAAATTCCTTTTCTAATATTATTTCAGCCCCTGAACTTTTTTAATCAACCATCTTTGTATAACCTACCGTTATTTCAATTTAATTTTATAAGTTAAATCTTTAAAATATCATATTTGTATTGATCATATGTCTCTTATACTATTGGAACCAACTATAGTTATAACAACTTTTGTTTGGACACATCTCTCCTCAAAATCGGAGATTAAGACCAAAACAAAAATATTTCAAAATGAAATTCACTTTATGATTTGAATAGCAAGTCTTCTAATTCATTAATTTGAACTGAAGTTCAATTCAATGTGTTGCAGAGTAAGAGTTCCTACTTCATAGTCAAAGTCATCATTGAAATCGTGTTTGACGTCCTCCTTGAAACTTGCACTAATATCTTGGTCTGTAGACGACCATTTATCTAAATGGTCTACATTAGAATTTCCACGTGTTAAATTTCAAAATCCAAAAGTAGGAGGGAGACCATTAAATTAAAGCTTAAATATATTATGCATAAAAGCCAGGTCAACGTTCAACAAAGTATGGTGAAACTGAGAAGGGATATACTTTTGCCCTTCAAAAATAATGATGATAAAATAACAATGGCTGTCTATTCAAAATATTTTACAAAAAAAAGAATGGGGTACAAATTCTTATATTCCAGTTAGGATCAAGCTTTCCTAGGGAGTAGAAACTACATACAACAGATTAAACAAATTCTAATACATTGGACAATCATCAAGTGAAAAAAGCAAGATAAAAAGGAGCATAAACAAGCCATTATGAATAATATTAATCAGCACTTGTATTAATCTAGAGGAGGGTAGAAGTATGAAGACAAAGAAAAGCCGAGGAAGAGCAAGCCACCAACTGTGGCTACAGAGCGTTGAGAAATCCTAGATGCCAGCATGCTTCCACCAACCACAGCCACTGAAGTACAGATTGTGTGGCCAATAGTGGCCCCAGTTGCTACTCCAAGTGCGTTTTTGTGTGTTGCCAGCTGCACAAGGAAATTAAAGCTCATGAACAAAAGTACAAAACAAAAGCCACCTACACCAATTAAAGATTGAAGCCATAAAATCTATACGGAAAGCAGAAAATTTACAAATATTTAGGGTGTTGAGAGAGAGAGAGAGAGAGTTTCTTACTGCAATTGTAGCAATCTGGCTTCGGTCGCCCCACTCAGCAAGGAATGTTAAAATAAAAGACTGCATAAATTAGAAGAAAGTGTTAACAAATTATCATCTTGAAGTCAAACTGAGTGATCGAAGATTTTTTTGAAAAGTAAATGATGCAGAGTTGTACTTACCTCCAAAAATATGGGGGTACAAAATCTTGAAAAGTACCGCCGATACGAAGTTTTCCCTTGTCCACTTTCAAGTTTTTCTTCAACCTAGTTAGCAAGAAAAAATTCTTAGCAATTACCAAGTTTAACACTTTTCTTTTAACTGAACCAAATAGTACATCATTAACCATCTAATCCCTGCAGGCTAGAGCATGTTACAGGTAATTAATTGAGCCTCCTCCCCATGGCAAAGTGACCAGGTGGAGTAACAAGGAAACTACAACAGAAACCAAGTAGCAACCCGAACTGAACAGTTGCATATATATTAAGATTCTAGATCTTTAACATATTTAAACAAACATTAAGTCAGTCATCAGTATATTTGAATTTTTAACTAACACAAATACGGTAAATGTGCCATCTAGAATAAAGGCATTTGAAGCAATACATATGTATGCCTGTACAGGTACAAAGCTATAAAATAAATGCAGAGAATTGAACTGTGGCAAATACTTTACTAAAAAGTGTCACAAAAGCATACTTCTTCCATTTCTTTCTTCTGTGAAGATTTTGGATCTGATCTCCAAGCAATGTACAGCAGTCGTAACCCAAAGAAAAGATAAAGAACTGCATATGACATAAAAAAGGATAGGGTTAGCTTCCCCTTAAAAAAATTGAACTTATAAATGAAAGTAGCAACTATCCATAAACACAAGATAATGAATGGAAATTTGGAAACAATTATATCAGTGAATCCAGAGGCAAGGCATGGAACTAAACAGAAGCAAACACAATGACAGTATTGAAACATATAACAATAGTACACGGAATTAAACAGAAACACGTGAACAATGCTAATTATGGTAGCTTTGGTCACAGGTGCGGGAGTGCAGACTCAGCCATTGTGATTCAAGACAGCAAAGGTATCACTGAGAATTTTACCTGTAGCAGCACTATTTGTATGCTTCTTTGAAATCAAATTTGGCACAATCCTTCCAAGTCCAGTAGAAAGTACCTAATGGACACATACAATAACTTTAATCCAGATAACATTGATAATAGGAGTTAGAGCACCGAGAAATAGTGCTCTATAGTTGCTAAAACCAGTCCATCACAATACCATGCAAAAATCATCCCGAAATGAGAACCAAAAAAGCAGGAATGTTGAAGCTAACACATTACTGTTGCACTTACAGTCATTATAATCAAGGCAGAGAGTGCTCCAGACAAGACAATTGACTTAGGGTGGCGCATAGCCATAAGAGCTGCTATTATAAATGTCTCATCCCCAATCTAGCATGGAAAAAGATTTCAATTATAATTCATAAATCAAACATAGAAAAGATGAAACAAAAGCATTCCTAACAATCCAACTGCCCATACTTGTTACATTATAGCTAGAGCCTAGTTGGATAAAATTCTCAAAAAGCATTTATGGAAAGAAAATGTTAAAAGAATCTTCCAATAACTATTAGTTTTTTAAACAACCATTTCTCGAATAAGTAGAAATTAGCTTCTGCATCTGAATTTCTTCAGAACATCTCTCTTTTAACTTCAACATCTAGAAGCTTATAAGAACTTCTTCGTGAGTGAACATGTACTTATTATAATAGAGAAGCTTCGGTAAGCTAGAGCAGCCTAGAAGCTAAATAGCTAATTCATACTTAGCTTCAGTTTGAAAACTAATAGTCAGACATCAGTTATGTTAGTCTAGTTTGCAGAATCAACAATTAATAACTAATCGATTTCATTCCATATAAAGCCACACATTTCAGTCATTCAATCAATTTCAGTTTCCTCAAACATACTGGTCTCTTGACTTCCTCTGCTCTAATCACATTTTACAACTCAAAATTTCTGCAAGAATGTATAGAATTCAACAAAAACGAAACCAAAACCAAAGCAAAAACATCTTGTTCTTAAAAAATTGGATCAAGCGGTAATGCTTAACAACTCTAGTTTTCCTACAACACAAGCTATGATTTAAAATAGGTAGTTAAAATTGAGCAATGTTATGAGAACATGAAGGTTTTGTTAAACTAACCTCACTGACGAGGATCATTGATAAACTAGCAAAGAAAGCATCGAAGAGTCCAACGCCAGAGGAATCCATGCTAAGAGAAAGAACCGAACCATTCTCTATATCATTCAACGCAACCTGTTCAATGAAATCGCAAACGCATTCATTTCCAGTTTCTAAGCATCCGATTCAGTTTTCTCAACAATTTAACAATGAACAAAACGACAAAAAAAAAGAGAGGTTAAGGATTCTCACTTTGGCGCGGCGACCGAGATCCACAGATCCACCGGATTCTTGCCTCTCATTGTGAGCCAGAGAATCCTATGCAATTAAACAAACACATTATGGCGGCGATTGAAGATTGAAAACGCGTAGAACGGAGGAGAAAGGAAGCTGACCTGAGCGAAGGTTTGAGAGAGGAAGCAGAGGAGAAGGAAGAGATGAAGAGCGAGAACGGTTATTCTTTGATTGTTGAATCGCAGAGACATTGTGAATCTGTGACGGTTGAAATTGCGAGGGAAGAAAAAGAGGAGAAAATTGAAGAAAATAAAAGAAAAGTAATTAATATTATTTAATTATATTTAATTGTACGGGGGATTTTGATTTTTTAGAAAAGAGAAAGTTACAAGGTGGAAAGATCGCGGGATCTGGTAATGGTTTGATTCGGATCTGAATTGCGATAGCGTAAATTGAAATGAAGATGATGATAGAGAGATGCAAGATCCCCAAACACTGTTTTTGCTACTTTACGCATTTTCTACGATTCTAGCTTTTAGTGTCTGGCGTTGCGAGTTATAGCCATCATCGAGAGACAAAAGCCTCATAACTCGCCCTATACCCTCTCGTGCCCGGAAGCTACCAAGCAGGCCAATTCATTCATCTGGTCGGTGTACCAAAATGAATTTTGTTAAGATTTTTTCTTTTCTCTTGAAAATTGTTAAGATCTATTTTAAAAGCACTTCTAACAATTCTGAAAATAAATTTTTGTATAATTTTGTTTGAACTGTTAAAGATCGAGTGCTGTGCAAAGGTATAATAATACAAAGAATTTCTCTTAATTATAATTTTAATATCTCAATTATTATTAATTTATAGTAGTCTTTTTAATTTAAAAATTGACAGTTATTATCCGTTTTTTAAATTATAAATTAAAAAATAATAATTTAATATATTTTTAATAATTTAATATATAATTTTATAATATAAAACTATCAAGATACATTAATTGTTTATATATCATTAATTAAATTAAAAGTATAAAAATTTTAAAATTAAAAACTAAATTTTTTTGGAGTTTTATTTTAATTAAAAATATTAATCATTCTATATTATTGTATCATATGTCATATTATTTAAAATTTTAATATATATACTCAATTGGTTGCGAATTTACTGTCCAAAAATCAGTCCGATCCAACGGTTAACGAATGCACAATCGATGTTTTTATGACACTGATTTAACAAAATCGGGAATAGGGTTACTCTTCTCTTTTCTCTTTTAGTGGTTGTCTTTTCTATCAAAACAGTCTCTATCTTCTTTACAATAGATCCCAAACTGTTGGAAACTCGACAGCAGAATAGAGGCGGAATCGTTCAAGGAGGATCGAAATAGGCTCTAGATACCATGTTAACAATGAAAAGAGGAAGAAGAGAGACAACCAAGAGACAACCACTCTAAGATTTCATAACATAGAATGAACCAAACTTATGTTAATAGGGTTACAATGAATATATATATATATATATATATATATATAAAACAAATATAAATATTTAAAATACCCTTACTACTAATATATAATAAGTGTCTAAAATACCTTACTACTAATATATAATAATATTATCTAATATATTTAACTATCCATTCTTGAATCACAAATTTTTTTTAAACCAATTTTTACTATCAACTTTTAAAAAATAGAATAAAAAAATTGAGCTATAGTATTATAGACTTCCACTAAAAAAACTCACTAAAAAAGAAATTATATGATGTCTATATATAAACAAACTTCCTTCCATCTAATAGAAGCGATTGACACGACTCAAGAACCAAAAACATAACCAATTAAAAGTCGACACAAACCTTTAAAACTATATAGACATTGAAACGAAATTGTTTCTCTATCGGATTGAAAAACTGCACAAAATTGAGGTTAATTATTATTGTGTAGGAGTTGGTACAACAAATTGACTGTAAAGTGATGAAGCATGAGGGTTCGAGAAGGCAATTTCAGAAAGGAAGATGATAGTGTGTGTATGTCAAAGAAGAGGGTCACATGCTGTTTTACAATAAAAATTATAATCCAAGCTGTTAATTTTAATTCGAGGGCAAGATTTCATTTCGAACATAAGCACTCACCTTATTTGAAGATGTTTGGTTTCTATTTACAACTCCAAACTCCGAATGTAATTTTATAATAGAAAAATGATTTGATATTGTATTTATTGTGTTGGGAAAAATAACATAAGTTCAAAAGAATCAAGACACAATCACAACACAAGAATATAACGTGAAAACTCTAAAACTGAAGAAAAAACCACAGTTGCTGCCTAAACCGGCAACTAGAGAATTAACACTATGTGAAAATTGTTACAACACATAGACTTCTCTCAGAGAATTAACACTATGTGAAAATTGTTACAACACATAGACTTCTCTCACCCACACCCAACACCCCAGTACAACCACACTCTTATAAAGCAAATATTTAAACTAAGTCAGATACAAGCTTAAAGTGCTATTGCTGACTAGTGCTGGTACATTTAAAAACAAAGGACCAAAACCCAATATATAGCCTTGACCTTCTCCTTATTTTCCCGCACTAAAGGATGTGTGACTTGCAATCAACCCCAACAATCTCCACCTTGATTGTAAGAGTTACAGCTTCCGCTTCCATTGTCTTATCGACAATCATACTCCACATAAAAAGTACACTTCACCTGGAACTAAACCATCCCAAGAATTTTCTCCACTTGGAACTAAACCATTCCAAGAATTTTCTCATGTCGAAACCTAGCTGAAATTTATGGTGCAACTCCCATGTTGGCTTCCAGGAAGTTCTTCATCCATCGACACATCACCACACACCTTGCATCAATGCCAACCAATGCCCATGTGCTGTTCTGAATCCGCTAGCAATAACTTGTCCTTTTTCATGGTATAGCGGAAATACCATAAGGACACCATCATCTCCCAAAACAATGGAGACCTTGTCAGCACTTGTCTCAGAGTCTTTTTCCAGATACTGCTCCACCTGGACAATATGCCTTGTGTAATCCTGATTGTATAAGCACATCCTTGACTTGTACTTTCCACAAGCCAAAGTTGATTCTTCCATCAAACTTCTCTATGTCAAACTTCATAACGCTTGAATAAGACATAGCAGCTGCACACAGACTGTAAATTGTGCATCAGGTAAGTTCCCAGGAAAGAGAGGTGAGTCACAACAGACACGCTTAAATACCAAGTCTTTCCTTAGCCAGAACCTCCCTAAACAGCACTTTCGCAGTATCACCTTTCCCCTAACAATACCAAGGATAATTCTTTTATGATGTGGAAGATCAGACAAAGCTGCAACCATAGAGCATACTAAGAAAAATTATCCCACCGAACCTCCGAACCTGGCTCTGACACCAGTTGTTGGGAAAAATAGCATAAGTTCAAAAGAATCAAGACACAATCACAACACAAGAATATAACGTGGAAACTCCAAAACTGGAGAAAAAACCACGGCCGCTGCCTAAACCGACAACCAGAGAATTAACATTATGTGAAAATTGTTACAACACATAGACTTCTCTCACTCACACCCAACACCCCAGTACAACCACACTCTTACAAAGCAAATATTTAAACTAAGTTAGATACAAGCTTAAAGTGCTATTGCTGACTGGTGTTGGTGCATTTGAAAACCAGGGAGCAAAATCCAATATATAGTGTTTGCCTTCTCCTTATTTTCCCACACTAAAGGATGTGGGACTTGCAATCAACCCCAACATATTGGGTATTCAATTATGAGTTGTTAGTCTCATATTTATCAGGAATGGTGACTGTATTGAATATATAAGGAGAATGACCATATATCTAATGTCTTAAGATTTTGGGTTGATATATACTGTCTAAGTCTCTTATTAATCCTTAGATTTTTTTTAAATTAATTCAACAAACTTATGCTATAAATACACTTTTAACTAAAAGTAATATAATAGAGTATTTTTAAATTATCAATTTTACATTTAGAAATAAAAAAAAAAATATATCCATTTTATCAATAATTTCAAAACTCACATAATATTATAATAAAATATATACAATTTTAATAAATACACATTTAAAATAATATTTGATTATATAATCTAAACATATTTTATTTTACAAAATTATATTTGTAGAAAACATTTTAAAACATAAATTAATTAGTAAAAATTTAATTTTAACTAAAAATATGTTAGCAAAATAAAATTTACTCCAAAATATATAAATAAATGTCAATTCAAATACATACTTGATATGCTTTATTTATATAGTGTTAACAAGAAATACAATAATAATTTATATTTGAGGAGAAATTAATTTCAAAATTGAGAAATCAATTCTAATAATTAATAAAAAATAGGAAGACAGAGACCACAATTAATCTTATAATTTATTTCCTGAATGTCAACTTCCCACTAAAACATCAGCAGGCCATCTTCCACGAACCAATGGTTCCAAATTTGTTATCCACTTATTTTGCTTTTTTTTTTTTTTCCTTTGCTTTTGCACACCAAATACTGGCCAATCTACCACATGATTTATCAAAATCAAGTTATCAACCCGTGCTTTTATCCATTATTATTTTAGAAAAGGGAATAATTTCAACTTTTATTTTTAAAAGGGAAGATCAAAACAAAAACAAAAATAAGAAACTAGTGGCCAACAAACACCACTCTTATATCTTCAATTAACTGTTAATATAATAGAATGTCAATAATCTTCTTACTTTTGTTTCTCTATCTTTCAATTTTTGTCAAAAGTCACTCTGCTTTTCTTTTCAAAAAGACATAGCATAAGAGTCTCAATAAAAAAAAATGCTAGAGACTCATAATTATATACCCCTAATTCTACAAGGAAATCAACACATGAATTCCCCTTTTTGAAGGTTGATTCAATTTCACGACCCAATCTCGAAGCTTTTCAACTACACAAAATAAGATTCCCATAATATACTAGAATAAAAAAATTAAATTTACTTTTAAACTTAAAAAGATTTTATAATGAGAAAAAAAATTTCACAAATTACTAATCAAAAAAACCTTTAAAAAATAATAAAATTCAAATTAGCTAAAAAAAACTTTCATAATTTTTTTTTTGAATTATAACATTTGTGAGACAAAAATTGGTTATAAATTTATTGGAAGAGTTTTTTATTTTTTATTTTATAATTTGTGGTGACCAATATCTTCATAATTGACTTGATTGATTGGAAATATTAGCAGAATTTTGTGATGACATATACCCTCACAAAATCAAAAAGTTGGAGCATAGTAAAGAATTAGGTCGCAACAAAATCAGACCGGAGCATTGTCCAAATATAAGCCACTACAAAATCAACATATTGGAGCATTGTGAGGGTATGACCACCACAAAGGCAGCATTTTCTTACTAATGCCGCCACAAAAGCAATAATACAATTAGCATTATGTGCCGCTTTGGCCGCCATAAATAGTATTCTTTCTCTTTATATAGATTATTCTTCCGCAAATGATCTTCTCTCTAAATTTTTTCTCTATCTTCTTTCTAATTTTTTTTTTATCTTTCTCTCTACCAATCTTTTTCTACTTTCTTTCTATTTTTATTTTTTTTAGTTTATATCAATACATTATACATTATTGTTTAAATATGGTGTATTTTATTTTTGGCTTGTATGATATAACTTTTAAATTATATAAATATTAATTTTTTATATATATAATATTAATTTTGAATTTTATAAAATTATTTTTTTTAATAAAGTTACTCAGTTGTGACGGTTTAAATCCTCACAAACTGTATTTTTCTTTTATCAGTTTTATCATTTTGTGGCCGTCTTGACCCCACAAACCGTGAATTATTTTAATCAATTTTATTCTTTGTAGCGACTTAAACTCCCATAATTAGTAACAAAAAAACAGTTTTGATAACTATTTTGACCGCTATAAAACGTTGTGACGGAGTTATTTGTGACTGAATTAGACAACTACAAATATATGTTTTTATTGCGACTGTTTTCTTCTCTTTGTGAAGGCGTTTGGTCCCACAAAATCAAGATTATTTTTATAATGATAATGATGTATTTCTCTGTAAGGCTATTCATAGTTTGGTTTAGGAAGAAAATAAAACGAAATTAGATCGTCACATAAGTTTAATAATAGTTTGGTAAAACCGATTTGTTGATGGTTTGTCCTCAACCAAACTGAGCTATATAATTAAAGGTTTGACTAACCAATTTGATTTAAATTGAATCAAAACTAATTTTACCAAATAGGGCCAACTATACCTTTTCAAACCAGTCTAATTTTTTGTGAACCGAACTGTATCATATTGTCATTATTGACTAGTGTTCAGTTGACACTTTCTTGCCAATTTTTTTATTGCACTACACTATGTTTATATTTATTAGATTTCTTTATGTGCTAGTTATTAGTTTTTTTTAATAAACTTGCAATGAGAAAGTTAATAAAAGAAAGTAAACAATGAAACGAAAAAAATCGTAGAAGGATAACTCAAATGAAATAGTTTTTAGAAATTTCGTTTATGAAAAGTTTTTAAAAGTTCAGTATTGAGAAGTTATGATTTTTAAATGAAAAATTACAAAAAAATTGGAAAAACCATTTTTGTAATAAAAAATAAGTTACACTAAAATAGTGTATTACATTTATTTATTTAATTTTTGGCATGTACAAGAAATGGTTAAAAAAATTGCATGCAGGACATTTAAACCTTATGGGTAGTATATTGCATTTATTATTAATATAGAATAGATAATACATAATTAGGATCGATTAAATAAATCAAAAATCGAATTGAATGTTAAAATTGTTAAAAAAAAAACTAAAAAAGTCTAATCAAATTGTGAAACTAAACCATACTCAAAACTAAAGAATCAAATTATGACAAATAGTCCATGAATTAAACTAAATTGAATTACTTATTCTCTTTAATTCGTGAATAACTCGTCACAATTCGAATTTTTTAGTCAATAACAAACCTACTCTTGGGTCCTTTGACAAGTTAGACCACATGAAGAAATTATGAGTAACAAATCCTAAATCTCCATATGCATGCACCATACAAGCCCCACCACCCTTCCCATATAAACCATTCAAAGAAGGAACCAAAATCGGCCAACCCAAACTCAAAGGAAACATTCCCAACCACATTTAGGCTTGCAAGAAGTGAAACAATCAATTAGAACTAACCAAGCCAAAAACATGCATGTACATGAGGAGAGAAGAAGACACATGCAGGTTGGGTAGAAATGATGAAAATTCTCAAAAAGTGGATAAGTGAAAAGGAAAAAAAAAAGATGATTATTTAGAAGTTTGATATAAAAAAAATGATGAAGTGTATAAAAGTATGTCTAATTTTTTGTATTTATTTATTAAGCAAAATATATTAAACGGTCCTTTAAATTACACAAAAATAATAAATTAGTAATTTAATTTTTTTTTAATCAAGTTAATCTTTTATCTTTTGTTTTGTATCTCATTGGTCATTTATCTAGTTAGGCTTTATGATTTTATCATAACACAAGAAGTTGGTTTAACCATCTTTCCAACTTATTTTTTATCCATTTGATTAAAATAAGTGGTTTTTACATCTATTGTGTTCTTTTTCCTCGTTTAGTTTTGTGATTTCGTCGTTTGAGTGTAATGTTATTTTGTTCTCATTTTATTACGGCGTTTTTGTTTCTCATCTCGTTGCGGCGTTTTTGTTTTCCATCATATTTTAGCATTTTTTATTGTTTTAAGTTTGTGTTTCTTGTGTGTGTTGAAATGTTTAAGAATAATTCGTTTAGTCAATACCTTATTTTGAGTAAGAGGCTTATGGAGGTTATCATCAAATTCAATACTCGCTCAGCCTTACACATAATTTGTCAATATGTGGTTGAATCGGTCATGTCAAAGACTACCTATAGTCGATATGAGCGAACCCCTTTTTTTCTTCCAAAGATGGATTAGATTGAAGATTATGGATCTTGCATTATTCTTGATTGTTGACCATAAGCCTAAGAAATTAGGTTGGTTGTTAGGATTAAGTTTTTGTTTAAGTAATTTTTTATTGGCTTCTAAAACATGTATAAAATATGTATATGTATCTGTTAACATATTTTTTACTTTTTTGTTGAATCCAATATATGAACGGGAAATGTCTCAATCTATGATCAATTTAACTATAATATTCTCGTCTTAGCATTTGAATATGAAAGTTATTTTTTTCTCAAAAAAAAGTTATTTCTTTATGTTTGTAAATATTGACATCTTTGATACTAATTTCAAATTAGTTAAATTAAAATCTAAAATTCTCCTTAGTTTTTTTTTTTTTT
>JBBPBT010000151.1:12171755-12202901 GCA_037974875.1 Cicer bijugum | reverse complement strand
ATTATAAAATTTTATATGATTACTTTTTAAAAAATAAAATGATAATTTGGTTGGATAAAGAAAGATATATACAAATTATAAATGAAACTATTTAAATGAATACTAAAATTAAAAGGAAAAAAATTACATCAAAATTTAGTATAATTACTTACATTTTTTTAAATTGAAATTATTTAATTGATAAATAAAGATAAAACCATAATAATGGATAAACTTAGTACAAATACTAGATATGGTGCTATAATATTATTCTCTAAAATATATATAGATATAGCATATCAAATGAAAGGAGCTTACAATTAGAAAGTGAGATGGTTAAATTTTGATCATACATGAATGATCATTATTAAAAGTTATTTAAGTGACACATAAATCATGATCCCTTAAAAAAGTCACATTATTTTTTTTCTTCTAATCTTAACCATCATGTATAATTATGTGGTCAATATTTAACCATGTCATATCTCACTATAAAACTCATTTCACCACAATATGAATTGACAACATCCAAAATAAAAGAAGGAATGTTATTGAAAATAATCTAATCTAAAGTGGTCTCCAAATTAGCTTTAGCAAGCTTGTTAGACACTTTGTTGCATTTCCCAAAACATGACAAAGTTGTGTTGTCTTATTTGTAAAATGAAGATGAGTAGTAGAATACCCTATTTTTGTCTAAGATCATAGAGTTGAATATCTTCTTGTATCCTCATGCTCTAATTAATGAAAAATGGTGTGAGTGTACTTGCAAATACACTCCATGTCAAAGTAAGATATGGTGATAGTAGAGTTTAATATTTTAAAAGTATGAAAAACATGTATTTTAGTATACGATATTTGGGGGATGAACCCCCTATTTATAATCGTTTTGGAGCTCTTTGATTAATTCACTTGATCAATTCGTATATTGACTTAAGAGTCGTTGTAGCTTAGCCATGATAAAAATTTATGAATTATCCCTTGATTTGAGTGAACACATTTATGAGTAAGTCGTTGTGGCTTAATCTAACTAAATACCGTTGAGTTGTTTATTGATGTTAGTAATTGTTGTTATTTATCAAACCTGAACCTTATTTAATAAAATTTACTACCCACGATAAAGTATTTTATCGAATCTTTAGAGCTCATAACCCTCAAACACCGACACTTGTTGTTTTGCTCTTCAATTAGTCTATTGGGTCAAAGTAATTTGGACTAGGTTAATTGATCTTGATATATATTATATATAATTATTTGAGTGACCCATATGCTACATTTAAAAAATTAATATATTTTGATATTATAAAATTAAATAATCAATAATTAAATGATATATCATGAGTTTGATAATATTTTAATTTAATACTACCAAATTTTTAAGTTTTATTTTTTAAATTTATTTTGAAATAATGTTTTTTGTTATAATTTTAATTAAAAGTAAAACTTTAATTTCAATTATAAAAATAATAAATTTATTTATTGAAGTAAAAGTTGAATAAATAAATATACCAAAACTTTTAAGTTAATTAATTTTAATTAATATTATAGTAACGATCACATGAATAAATTAGAAAAAATTATAGCCAATGTATGTTTGGCATAGACCGATCCACACTTATATGACACAGTAAGAAGGGAATTTGGTTCAATAAATAATAAAATTGAATATATATTTTGAGTGCTTATTATTTTGGTAATTCAAATTTTATATTTTATTTTAAAAATATACGATATTAAAATGTTGCAAGTTGACATAAACAAAAGCAGGAAAGTCAAAATATGTGGATAAAAAAGAAAGAAAAAGAATCACAAAAAAAAAAAAAAAGTAGAGGGAGTAGATAGATGAGGTTTGTAATGTTGGAAACACAGGAACGTGTGTTGTGGAAAACGCGGGTTAAAAAAGCGAACACAGCACTAGTAACAGTAATAGAATAGATAGAGATAGATAGAAGATGAGGTTGGTTGGGTTGGTTGGTTGGCTTTTATTCTTTGTTCTCATTTGTGGAGTGGAGAACACAACACAACGCCACCTCTCTCTCTCGTTTTCATCTTTTTATTCATTATAATAATTTAAATTAATAATAAAAATATAATAATTTAATTTAACTTAATTTAATTATTGTTATACTAGTCGTTGTTTTTCTCGTTGAGGGTGGAGGTTGATCTCGGGGAGTTATTACATTACATTACAGTCACACACAGAGAGAGTGAGTTAACGAAACGTGGGGCTGTGAGTGTTTCAGAGTGACAGCACGGTGATGATTCTAATTCCAATTCTAATCTGATATATGCATCAATGGAATTCGATTCCATTCCTCAAGGTCCTAATTCCCTTCTCTAATCTTCACTTTTTCCTTTATTTCATTTTTGATCCCTTTCACCACCGATCATCATCGTCGCTAATTATTTCGGTTAATTCTCGATTCTTCAAACGCTTATGTGTGATGATTGTATGAGATCTGAAAGAGAATTCGCACCTTGTTTCTATCTCTGGTATGTATGTGATTTTTCTTTTTCTTTTTCATCTTTATTTACTAGTTAGTACAATAACTACAACGCCTCTATTTACTTCCCTTCAATTCATATTAATATTATTATTCAATGTCTTTACTTAATTTTTACTTTTTTTTTCTTGTTAATTTCAGGTTTACTTACTTTCTAACATATGCATGCAAAGTTTTAATTTGCTGTTTGTAGTTATGTATTTGCGATCCTTTGCAGAAAATTATTAATAATTTTTTTTAAGGAAATTATGAATAAATGTTAAAACCATTATTTCATCATTAATTGCTTTTATTGAAGTTATTCAAGTTGCAAATGATGAAAACCTTTAGAACATTTTTTTTTATTTATGAATTTTTTTATTTATAGATATATTTTTTGAAGAATCTGCAGTGTAGACTATGGCATCTTTTGATTTGAAAATGTCTTCGTCTTTTCAAATGGGTTAACTTTTTCATCAGAGTGGGGCCATCGACGACCCTGCCGCAGCGTTCACAACTTGGAGCTTTCTATACTTCTGTTTTTCAGATACATGTGCATAAGTTAAAGCCAAGTTATATTACATTTGAGATTATCAAAATGACAAATAGAAGAGTCTCAGACTCTTTTTATTTGGAATGTCCTGAAATTAATGATTTATTATAGCTAGCTATGTTACTTCATTCTCTCTTTTGTACGTTTAGGTTACATTGAGATGATGAATCTTTTGAGAAACTGACTTGTACATGTTATGCTATTTCAGATGCAATGTGGCAAATGAACTTGAGCTCAAGTCAAACAATGGAATCAGGACCTTATCCCGAGCATCCAGGAGAACCAGATTGTTCATATTATATCAGAACCGGCCTTTGTAGATTTGGAGCAACATGTCGATTTAATCATCCTCCTAACAGGAAGCTGGTATGAACTATTCAATGCAGTTGTACAAATTGTAATTATAAATTTATTATGTATTAGATATTGTAGTACTCGAACGTAACTCGTTGGTTTTTATACTTAGTTGTTCACAAGCACTCCCATTATCACCAACTTCCAAGGTGATGGTAGCAATAGACAGTTGAAATTGAAACTATTTGGCTTTTCTGTTTCCCTTAACAATCGTCTTTGAATAAGTGTTCTTTGCTTGGTTTCTTTCAAAAATAATTATGCGCTCACATGATTGGGAGTATATTACTTCGCATTGTGTATATCATTTTTCTCTCTCTACAGATACATGCCCTGTTAAGCAGTCAATTTCTTTTAATTGGTTTCGCCTATTTTTTAAAATGATCTTGTTGATGTGCCGCCGTATAATGTTTAAACTACCACCATGCTATGTTGTTGATATTTTTCTATTTGACCGGACATAATTGAACAATATACATATCTGATAAGTTTTACTTTGAATACTATATTAGGCTATTGCCACTGCACGGATGAAAGGCGAGTTCCCAGAAAGGTTAGGGCAGCCAGAATGTCAGGCATGTACTTGTTTCCCAATGAGTGCATAAGGTGCATATTGCTTGTTCATCATGTGCATGCTCTGTGAATTTTCTTTTTTTAAGATGGAATTTCCAAATTTTAAAATTTGTAAGATGAACTCTTTAGAATACTTGGAATGATCTGAGAGATTTCCTCTTACTCCTTTTGAATTTATATTTATAGGGATAAGAGTTAAGGAAATTATCTTTAAGAGACAACTCCTAAATTATAGGGATAAGAGTTAAGGAAATTATCTTTAATAACTAACACCTCCTTCCGCTGGCGCATACATGTCATGCATATCAAGTTTGTTATATATCAAGATTATTCTATGAGCTTGAAGAGATTTGGTGAGTGTGTCTACTAGTTCATCAAAGGAGTTCACATATGAAGTATTAGTGATGTCCACGGAGATACTTTTATTACATATAAGATGGCAATCAGCCTCCATGTTTTAGATGTTGAATGACTAGATTGAATTGAATGTGCTTGCAATGCAACTTGGTTATTACAAATAGGTTTTATAGGACCGCTCTTGCAAAACCTCATACTGAAGCAATTGTTTTATAACTATGTAATTTCACAATTTGCAAAACCCATAGCTTGAAACTCTACTTTTCACAATATCCATTTCTAACTGGATAACATCAATCCCAACAAAGTACTGAAGTTGACCTGAGTCCTTAGTTTGAACGATAAATGCTATTTTAGACATTTGATGCCTTAACGATTGTTTCTTGTATGAACGTTATCATGTATCTAGGAATAACAAATACATAAACTTATTACTGGATAAATGATTATAGAACACAAAATGATCGACCTCAGGACGAACTATACCAAATGCCTTTTAACTTTACTAATTCATCCAAACTGTGCATTGGAAATTTATTGAGGCCATATATAGACAAGTTGGACAATGCCGGCTTAGCAGCAGAGGAGAAATTACCCCCATGATCAAGTCTGGACTTAAAATGAGGCTCTGACCCCAACTTGAACTCTTTACGATACTTGGAATTTCCTAGGAGATCAGCCCATATCAATTTATATTTATATTTGATTGCAATTCAAATCCCTAATAAAAGATAATGGTTTTATAAGTCACAGTACTGATCTGTGTAGGATGATTGAATTTGGAGTTCTCATGTCCAAGTTGTGTAAGGAAAACATACTCTGTCTTTAAAATTGGAAGATTTAAATGCTTTGGTGAATGGAGGTTGGGGGTGGGTAGGGGGTGTAATGAGATCAAGCTTTCAATGAATGTTGCATCATGCATGTAATCCATTTTTGTATTATTGTATCTGGAATGACATATTTATATTTATTTGTAAAGTGGTATATCCGGGCAGAAAGTTAATCAAATTTGAATTTCTTTTTTGTATGCATGAATTTTTTGGTAACTTGTTATTTCACTTTACCTTTAACTGAAAACCACTTTAACAACAATTTACTAGTTGCAGTGTGCTAATTATTTTTAAGAAAAATCTTATCCATGTTTCTCTTAAGATCTATTTATAATTTTATTCTATTTAGTTGTATGATACAGCATTTATACGCTTTTCAAAAATCTTGACCATTAATCTGTCCATGAGCTCTAAGCAGCAAAAGAGCTGATAAAAGACTTGATCATATCGACTATATTTAGTTATTTAGGTCTGATTTTCTTATTTGATTTTATAATTTATGATCTTTATGTGCAATATTGATGTTAACATCAAATCTATAATGTTAAGCTCTTGATTTGCTTTTGACATTGTATATATGTACTTGTGTATTTACACATTCACCATATTACAAATACTGATATTTTGTGTATGTGTTTTCCAGTATTATCTGAAAACAGGAACTTGCAAATTTGGAGCCACATGCAGGTTTCATCATCCTAAAGATAAGGCTGGGGTTGCTGGACGAGTTGCCTTGAATATTTTAGGCTATCCACTCCGCCCAGTTAGTATTGAAAATTTCCCTCTTGCTTATATGTAATTTCAGCTTAAAGCCTAAAACAGTCATCTTTCGTCAATTTGTGGACCATTAAGGGTTCATTACTCATCTGGTTTCATGCCAATAACTTGCCTTACAATCTGCCTTACAATCTTGTAAACTGAAATGCTTTCATTCAAACAATTCTTCTCTGTTTTGTTATTATTTTCTAAAACTTTGTGGCCTTGTATGCTTCTATTTTTTACTCGTCCATTCCCTAATCTTTGGTTCTTTAAGCCTTTTATTTTTGTCCCAAAACATTGGTTCTTTTAGGAAACCAAGATACAATTAATGATATTTTCCCTTTGCACCCTTACAAAACCCACAAGCATGCGTTAAATGAATTTTACTTTTACTGAATGAAATAAAGGTAAAAGTGTCTAAGCTTATCTAACTTTATTATTTCTTAATATGTGTGCCCAAAATTTAACGGATCAAAGATTACGGACCAAGAGAGTACCTGATTCTGAATGTTTCATGAGATTATTTTTTTTGCAGCAGATGTTTCATGGGATTCTTAATATTAATTAATAGTCTAATCCTATATTCTCTTTGTTTCTTGTTTATGCAGAATGAATCTGAATGTGCTTATTATTTAAGAACTGGTCAATGCAAATTTGGGAACACTTGCAAATTTCATCATCCTCAACCAAGTAATATGGTACTTTCAATGAGGGGTTCTCCTGTTTATCCTACTGTCCAATCTCCAACTACACCAGGTCAACAGTCTTATGCGGCAGGAATTACAAATTGGTCTAGTTCATCCTACATTCCAAGTCCAAGATGGCAAGGCCCTTCAAGTTATGCACCCTTAATTTTACCTCAAGGAGTGGTTTCAGTGCCTGGGTGGAGTACATACAATGTAAGCTCATCCAATCTGTCTTAAGAAAGGTTATAAGAAAGAAATAGAAGGACGTGATATTTTATGCTTGTGGTTGATTATAAGCCACACTTTTGACACAGGAAGGTGTCATATTGTTTCTCTGTTAGATATAAAACCATGCATGTTTTCACCTAATAGCTTAAGGCTTTTGTTTAGCTGGTTCACAACACGGTCTGAGAGCCTTTTACCAAGTTGTTAGGAATTTGGTCCTTGTTTCCTCATTATTTCTTTTAAAAAAAATAGCATAAGTGCATTGCTCATGCTTTATTCCTAAAGAGCTCTTGTGTGGGGGGGCTTGTTAGGCCTAAAAGTATTCATATGCTGTCATTTACTGTCTTGAGTTTCTTGGAGTTGGTTCATGCGCCATCATTTACTTAGTCGGGTTGTTGGTATATATTCCCATCCCATGATTTTATGTGTCATATTGTTTCTCTGTTAGATATAAAACCATGTATGTGTTTTCACCTAATAGCTTAAGTCTTTTGTTTAGTTGGTTCATGACACAGTTTCAGAGCCTCTTACCAAGTTGTTACGAATTTGATCCTTGTTTCCCTACTATTTCTTTAAAATAAATAGCATAGTTGCATTGCTTATGCTTTATTCCCAAAGGGCTCTTGTGTGGGGAGGCTTGTTAGGCATAAAACTGTTCATATGCTGTCATTTACTGGCTTGAGTTTTTTGGAGAGTTAGTTCATGGCACCATCTTTTACTTAGTTGGGTTGTTGGTATATATTCCCATCCCATGTCCTAGTCCATAGGGTATTTTGGTTCTAAAAAGCTAAACTTTGCACCTTTGTTGAAGAGCAATTTTATTGTCTGTTTTATTTATTCTTTTCAAATAATACCTTGGCATCATCTGTATGATGTGATTAACAATCCTTTAATCTCTAACTTAATGTAACATGGCAGATATGCACTCATCTTTTTACTAAAAAAACCTACCAATATTGTGATGTGTCAGCATTCTAATCGAACATTCATTATTTCAGGGTCAAATGGGATCAGACAGTCCACAACAAACAATGGGAAATGATCAAACCTATGGAACTTCTCGCCAAGGTGAACCAGAAAATGCAGGGCTCCAAGGGGCATATCCCCAATTCCGTTCTGGCTCTGTTCCATTAGGATTCTATGCTTTGCAAAGGGAGAACATTTTTCCAGAGAGACCTGATCAGCCTGAATGCCAATTCTACATGAAGACTGGAGATTGCAAGTTTGGTGCAGTCTGTCGTTTTCACCATCCACGTGAGAGGAAGATTCCTGCCCCTGATTGTGTTTTGAGTCCCATTGGCCTACCTTTGCGTCCTGTGAGTTGCTATCTTGTTATTGGGTTCTATATGTCATGTTTATATTTCATTGTTAAATTACTTTATTTTTGAGTTTATAGTTCTCAAAGGTTTTTACTTTTGAGTTTGCTAAGAACTTGAAAAATAATCTTATATTTGATTTTTTACTGCATTATTCTTTAAGTTTTAGATTTGTCTGTTATTTTTATTAGGATCCTCTGAATTTTAGCTCCCAGAAGGAGCCTACGAATTTAGTAGAGATATACCCAACGCAATGCAGGGCTCTGTGCTCTGTAAAGGAATATTGGGACCCGATATTCAAAATATGGGTCCTCTGATTTTATGTTTTACATATATCTCTCTCCTAAAATGAAGAACTCAATGTTGGAGCTAAAAGGAACAATAATTTAATTTGTAAGCCAGAACAGTGTTGTACATTTTACACCACCTAAAGGAAAGCAGTGATTATAACTTCTTTGGTGTTCTGTGTTGATAAATATGCTGTTGTATATGTTGATAACTTTTTTGTCCTTTTTAAACATTTTATACCTTTACTCCAAAACCTACACTTTTAACACATTCCATAAGTTATCAACACAGAATAAGAAGTTAGTATACAAATAAGGTTGAGTTATTAACAGAAATAACAGTTTAAAATTTTCACTTCTATATTGGTCTGTGATAGATTCCCAACTAAGAAGTTACATGAGAAGCAGGGGATCTACTTCCCATGTAAGCATGGCTAGCAAAGGAAGTAACTAATATCCTATGGTCTCATATTGGAGAGAGGAAAAGGAGAGGAGGCATTATGGGATCTATGGGAATAGAGGGAAAGAGTAACCTGTATGAGTTGTTTGAAATATACACTTTCCTGGTTATGTTGTCCAAAACAAATTGTGATCTTTGGCAGCATTGGTGTTGATGGAACATATCAGTCCCAAAATATGTATCCAGTATATTTGTATTATTATTTCAAATGTGTGAAATACAGTAAATATTGGCTTTCTTTTATTGGGTGAAGCGAACAAATGCACATTTTCTTGTTGCTGTTATCAGAGAGAGAGATGAGAAGATATACAATTATTTGTATCAGTATTCTTGTCACATTAGTTTGATACACTGATTGATTTTGGTACAATCTGATAGAGGCAGTGTCCCATTTTCTGCAGGGGGAACCTCTTTGTGTCTTCTATTCACGGTATGGCATATGCAAATTTGGCCCAAGCTGCAAGTTTGATCACCCAATGGGAATCTTCACCTATAATGTATCCACGTCACCTTTAGCTGATGTCCCGGGACGGCGTCTGTTAGGTTCTTCATCAGGACCTGCTGCTTTAAGTTTATCATCGGAAGGACTTGTTGAGTCGGGCTCAGCAAAGCCAAGGAGGCTTTCATTATCAGAGACTAGACAGATTCCTTCTGGTGATGATAACATTGATGATGAGGGATAACGTTGTCTCTTGGAAATGGGTCATCTGCTTTTTACAATTTTTTTCTCAGGGGAGAAAGGGTAATCTGTGAATTGATTTCCCCATTTCTGGAGATGTACAGAGTGAAGGCCACAGAGTTCATGACAAAATGATTCTGTCAATCTACTATTGATACAGTTGACAAATCCAGTCATTCTGGATTTGATGCTGGCACATTGTATAAATTTCATAAATATATGTCACAATTGGACAAAATCCAATGTGAACATTTCTTCAGTTCTTAAGCCAATCTATCTATTTAAAATATTCTCCAGTGTAAAAATTATCATTCTGGAAATCTATAATAAATCAATGTTTGGCTCCAGTGTGAATCTTTCAGCAAATCCTTTTCTTTCTCAAAACAGTTGGGTTTATGCTTTACACTGTGTTTGTAAAGAAATCTGTTTCAATTGGAAAGCCAGCAGTAGGATCAATATCCTTTTAATTTTTTTAAAATATTTTGTACATTCATATCAGAATTTATCTGCTGTCCAAGGAAGTATTGGTTATTGTATGTATATTTTCTTCAAGTAGGAATAATAGCTAGTGTTCTAGAGTTTTATCTATAAATACTACTTGCCTGTGTCAGTTTTGCAGTGGATTATCTTGGATATTCATTTTGCAGAAGTTGAAAGGAAAAGGGTTTAAACTGTGAGTTTCAGTGGCAGCAGATACATGTTAATTATATGCTCTTTTGCAGATATCAACCTCAATGTAAATGTGACTTTTGTTCTTCAAGAGTTCAAGAATTGCATACTCCAATAAAAGATGGTGGTCCTTTCTGGTGGCTTTATAAGAATTCGCATTTTGTGGCTAGACTAGAGGATATCTACAAGCTTATGCAGGTAGGAACTACGCCAATTCTTTCTTTCTCCCTATTTTTACTTTTGATTCATAGAAAACGGTATAAAGTGCGTGCATGATTTTGCCTGATCATGTGATTTCCATTCTAGTTTTGCCACCCAAATATTGACAAGTTTGTTTAATCGTGCCAGTTTTTGAATATCTAAATATTGCTGCTTGCATAAATCTTCATATTCCATGATAAGTGGAGTTAACTTGCATGTTTTGCTAATTGGCCTATCATGCCAAGTGAGTAAAGGAGTGCTTCATTGGTCAATAGTACTCGGAACCACGTACGACTTTTGTGGGATACATCATTAATTTAGTTGGTTGAGGAGTCACATCTAGGCTGAGATCTCAACTACTTCAGGAGGGTCTTTTGAAAAGAAAAAAAACATAAAAATTGAAAAAACTGATGGTAAAAGGATATACCATTAAGAATTGGTTGCTGAATTAGCAAGAATATTTACATATATAGAACTTGATTTAAGTTTTTGTATTCACCTTTTGTGGGATTATTGTTCTTTTGTCTGCAGAACATAACATTAAAGAAGGGATGAGCACTAAATAAATGCTGCATATTGAGTATTCACAACGTAAAGCATATGATAAACACATATGATGGATGTTTTCTGTTCATTGGTATTTATGTAGTGCTCGTCTGCTCTGCATTGCTTTTGTGTTCTAGTCTCTAATTTAGATCATGTTCGGATATAAATTTAAAGCGGTGGATGTGGTAAGGAATATCTATTAATCTTAAAGCAAAAAATGGAAGGTATAATTAGTAAAGTGTATATATAAAATTAGATAAACAAGCGATGAGCGGATAGTAATTTTACAACATTAAAGGAGATGTTGAGAGAATATTTAATACTTGCTATACCAAGAATCCAAAGCAGCACAATTTATCTGACCTATTAATGTTGTGAGGACGATATGTTTTTTTTTTTTTCCTATAATTTTCCCTATAAAAATTGGCAAAAATACACATGTGGTAAGCACCCATAAAATAATGCGCATTTTGATTCAAATTCAACTGAAAACACTAATTTGGAGAGACAATTGAAGTGAAGATTACTTTTACTTTTAGGATTTAGTTAATATCCATACACAGTGTAAGGATATATATTTACGGTGTGAGATAATTAACTATAGATATACATTTATTTATTTAAAGAGAAAACTAAATATTTTAAGTGTGGCCGGTTTTTATTTTGATATAACTTACTTTTTCTTTGGGTCAAAACTCAAACCACAGGTTCTTACTATTGTTATTAGGACCGAGGAGTGCTTATTACTTATAGTGTTACTTATTAGTATTAAGTTCACCATTACTTTAGTCGGAGACAGCTAAGACAGTTTCTTAAGGACAGAGACATGACCCTCCAAAATATCTCTTATGATTTTTTTTAAGGACCAAGACTGATTAATAATTTGGTTTTAAATTGTATTATTAAAATAATTTAATTTATATATATTAATAATTTGATATTAAAAAATAATTGATTTATATGATAAATATTTTTAAAATAATAGACATGAGTGATTGTAATATATTAATAATATTTAATTATTAATATATGCAAATTAAAATCTTATTAAAATGAAACTATCGTGTGATTTTATATTTTATGAGTTGTATTTAAATTTTAAAAGTAATCTCAAAATATATTGTATAGTATATTTGTAAAAGCATAAGTAAGAAAGTATTATTAAACATGAAGTTTAACATTCTAATTTGAAAAATTATTGATGTATACTTAAACATTTTGTATATACTTTGGGGATAAAAATAAAGAGAATTGTGTAATATATTGGTGATATGATAGAAGGTAGAGATAAAGACATGTTGAATGAATGTAAAAAATTGTGGATGTACTAATATCATTTTTGTAATTCCTACTAAAACATTATTAGTATTCTTAATTTTTTAAGCTGTTAGAGCTTAATCTTTTTGGTTAGACAAGAAGAGTATCATTATATTATTTAGTTCTATAATATAGCGTTTTTATTTTTTTATTTTTTAGTTATCTAATATAATGTTGACGACAAAAGCTACATCTAATCTAAACCATAATGGAACTTTATTTTATCTTGTCAATATCTATACTTATATAAACAAAACCAATCTTGTTTCACACATTTTTTACCCATCGAGTAATGAATCCATTACTATCGTGTCTTCTCCAACGTAAGCCTATAACTTAGGTGGTGAATGCCAACTTGCATTTTCTTGACCTATTAGGAGAGAAGCTGTGATGAAGTTCGTATGCTTGATTAGCTTATGTAGTGCTTCTGTTCACATTAAATCAGTAGTGTGAGGTCCACACTAATTTTCCTTGTTTTTATTGTTGATTACATTTACAGGACCAGTACACTTTTTATTTTTTTCGAGTAAGAAATTTGTTGTTGTTATTTACCTTTAGCTTTAAATATACTATGATTTCAATTATCATTTTATTGATTCTACTTTTATTTTCACCTAATTTATAAGAAATACTTATAGGATAATAAATGATACTACCACAATAAAAATATAATAAGTTGTTATATAAAAAAAATTTAATCGAACATTTTAATTGGTGTGTTTTGGTAATTACATTTTAACTAGTGTGAAAAATCTTTAACATTTAAAAGATACAAAAAAAAACATTTTTCACTCTCTTAAACTTAAATCTTTTCTTTTTATTGGTCAAAAAATCCTTTCTATCTAGTATCTCCATTTTCTTTGATCAAATTTTAACCCTAGATTAATTTAATGACTCAATGTGTATCTTTTTTCCTTTCTTAAAAGTTTTCAATGTAAGATCCAACTTAACTAACTTATATAGTATTCAGATTCAAGGTTCATGTAGTCACCATACCATTGTAGCTGTTAGAAAATTTTGAATGTGAATTATCTCCAAGAGCAAAATTATACAATTACACAAAATAAAGAATATTAACCATTAAATTAAATTATGAGTTATAAGATGGTTTGAGGGATGAGTTTAACTCCTTCTCAACAAAATTAACAACTAATTATTAATATTAACTATTTAAAAAAAATATTAAGTTAAATTAAAATCAAACAACAATGTTTAAATCAACTAAAATTACATTGTATAACATAAACCAAATCCAACCATTGAGAGAAGGATGAGAAATACATTTTTAGGGTGTGTTTGTTTGAGAAGAATCTATGAACAAAGAAGTTGGAAAAAGAGAGAATGTTCCATAGTTTTATAGTATAGAAATGTGAAAGAGAGAAGTTAAAAAGGTATTAGGACCGACTAAAGATTATTTACATGTATAGTTGAAAAGAAAAGAGTTGGAAACACCATTTTAATTGTAATTTTAACTCTTTGGTTTTATTAAAATTATAAAATTAATAAAAATATAACATATTTCAAATGAATTGATATATGATACGATAATATAAAATATATATAAAAATATAATAAAATTTTTAATTTTAATTTTTAAAATTATTTAATTTTATAATTTAATCAATTTTAAAATAAAAATATTAATTTTTAATAAATATATATAAGAAAACCAAATCTATAATTAAACTTTATTTTTTAGTCTTTCCAATTTTATCAAAGTTAGGTAACAGCCTAACAGGTAGGTGTGAATGATTCTGTTTTTGTCCAATTGGAAAATTACATCACTTTTATTTTCTCTCATTTTTATATACCAACAATGTATCAAACCAATATTATTTCAAATCAATTTATCTCATTTCACTACTCCTTTCTCAACCAAGCACACCCACCCTTTAAAGTTCAATAGTCAAATTTTTTGGCCTTTATTAGTTTTCTTGCGTTCACACATTTAACAATTTAAGTGAAATGTATTCAACGACAAAACACATTTCTTATTAAAAAAAAAAAGACAACACAGATGTAGAGAGAAAAACGAAGTTAAGTGCCATTGATTTCCCTTTTAGTGAGATGTAGAGAGAGAGAATTCAACATTTTCGATTAATTTAAATCTCAATAGTTTCTTTCTTTCTTTCTTTGTCACTCTTCTCTTTATTTCTAGACAACAAGGTCACTCTCCTGTGACCTCTGTTTCTGAAGGAAACCCTTGTTTCTACTTTTCCTCTTTCTTAAACCCTCTCTTGCAACTTCAAACTCATAATTCATTTGTCTTCTCTTTTCTAATTTCTATTCCTTCCCTAAGCTAGCTATTCAGATTTGTTTCGTTTAGTTCAACTCCTACACAATCAAAACCAAGACAAAGCTCAAATTTTTAATATAAATAGGAACCAAATAGTCATTTTTTATACAAAAATTTGAAGCTCATCCATACAAGACAAGATTAATAAGTAGCCCTTTTCCAAACACAAACCTAGGAGTAACTTCAAAAAAAAAAAAAAAGAAAAAGAAAAACACAAACCTAGGAGTAAGAAGCTCTTGTCAGTGATCAAACCAACCATGATTCCTTCTCACAGCCTCATCATTTCTCTCATTTTTGTTTCCATTTTAGTCAGTGAAGCAAGCTTTGTCCATGTAAGTTTTCTTCATAACCCATAATCTATGTGTACCCTTTTGAATTTAATAACTGATCTAGCTGCTTTTATTGTTTCTCTACTAAAATTTCCAGTGAATTTTCATGTGGGTAGTTCTAAAAATTGAAAAAGATTGTTTTTTTATGATTAGGAAGCAAATGGGTCATTTCCAATGGTGCCGGTGATGGAAGCTGGGAAGATGGAGATGATGATGATGAATGATAGCAGAAGAAAGCTAGGAAGTTTCAAGATATGTGCTCTATGTACCTGTTGTGGTGGAGCAAAAGGGGTTTGCTTGCCTTCTCCTTGTTGCTATGCTATCAATTGCAACATTCCCAATAGACCTTTTGGTTTCTGTTCATTCACACCCAAGGCTTGTAATTGCTTTGGATGCCATCTTTAATTTCCTTCTTAGTTTGCTTGCTTCCCTTATATTATTATAATTTTATAATAGCAGTAATTGAAATTGAGGATTGATTATCTTTAATTAATGATTATTATGTGTTGTTGCAAGTGTGAATGAGAAGTGAAGTGAAGAATATCTGTTCTTGATTTGATTGTTTGTTTAATTATTATTATATTATTATTGCAGTTCTTACTGGGATTTTTTTTAGGAGTGACACATTGTCTTAGTGTCAGAATAGCAATGTTTGATTATATTATGTGAAGTACATGAGGAATCAGGTAACATTGTCCCTTCAAGTGGAGTTATTGGGGTTCATCATAATTTTTCACTTTTTTCTAATGAATATAGTAATGCAAGTGCTAAGTTATGCTGTCGTTTGGCTAGGTCTAAGATTCAACTTTACAACTATTTTTTCTCATTTTGTTGAGAGGACCTGATGTGTTTGTCTATATTTTAATTAACAATAAGATGTTCTTAAGCAGATTGCATTATTGTATATTATATGGTTGGGTTCTAGTATCTACTAATATTTTGCTGTTTCCACTATACTCTCTCTTCATACTACAATCACCTTCACTTCCCCCAAGCATGTGTTGTTTTATTTTGTGTCATAAAGTAGTACTCGTGGTATGTTTGGCTTTAGATTAGATTTGCTGGTTCATTAATTAATTAATAAAAGGCTCTTTTATCTTATAATAATTGATGATCATAAACAAGCATTGCAAGTCTTTGAATTTGTACGTATACTACTCTTAGTTAGATTTAACAAATGGAAATTTATGACCAAACTTGTAATCAAAGTAAAATAGTGGCATTTAGCTATTATTATAATAAGGTATGAAGAGAGTTCATACTCATAGTCACGCTTATTGATTTGTGTGGTCCCATATAATTGATAAATGGGACACCCCTTTGGACGGAAGATAGTTAGTTTTTCACTTACCTTTGATATAGGGGACTGAAGAGTGACAATTTTGGATAGAAGCACCAATGTAGATAGATGAGTTTTAATTGTTTTTGGAGAAGATAGATGTGATGATATTAATGCATATTGGTGTACCCATGTGTATATGTTAAGGTGGGTGGTGGTTGGGTAGGAATAGAAGGGCAATTAAGCCTTAGCTACTATCAATTTAAGTTGTTGGTTCAGTTTACTACCCTTTGCTTCATAATTGACTCATGTCACATGTATCAACATAATAAGAATTAGTCTTTGTATTAGCATTATTCTTTCTTTTCTAAAAAATGGTATATACTAATAGTATAATACTAATGCCAATACTTATGTAAGGATAAGTCTCGTGGCTATATATGCTTTGGTGGACCTGGATTGAATGCTGTAAAGATATCACACAGTTATAACCGGTAATCCATTTCGTTCGGCCGTTCAACTAAGATTAGACAGTCAGTAAATTAATTGTAAATGGTATTTGACATTGATTAGAGATCAGATGGTCTAGATTTGTAAATGTATGGCATAGTTACAACATAGAATCTATTTCCATGCTTGTGTTTGCATGTGAATAATATATGGTGTGTTGAAAACATTATTTTAGAATCTTTCTGATATAGTAATTTTTTTGCTACCAACCCATGTGGTGTTTATGAAAGCATATTTTAAGGATCAAAGCTGTAGCTGTTTGACTGTTTCAATATTGTGTTAATTATTTCTTATGAGCTAGCTTCATTTGTTACCTCTATGTTGATTGCTGAGTCAACTGAGTCAATATGTATTGCTGGCAGCACATAAAAAGTAAAATTTGTCCCACCATTTTGGTATTTGGACTTTGCAGGCACATTTTCTTTAGCTTGCGAAACTTAAACCCTTCTGTTTGGATATTTTAAAATGAACGTAGCTGAATAAAATGACATGCAGAATAATTAAGTCATTTTATTCCATTTTTTTTTAATTGAAGAAGAAAAGTGTAAGTAAGTAGTAAAATAAGATGGAATGGATGTCATCATATTCTATTTCAAATTTAATTGTTAGTTATATCACTCAACAACACCTCGATTGATGATATGACATGAAAAAAATGTGAATAAATTATCTTGCTATTGTATGCTAATAATACATGTGGATGTCACATGTTTGAAGTGGCAACGCTAGAACAATTGGTAAATAATGATGAACAAGTGCAATGATGGATAACAACCACAAATCTTCCCCTAGAAAAAGTGAATTTTACATAGAGCAATTCTTTCTTCCATATAGTTAAAATTGCTCAAAATAGAACAACAAAGAGTTTTACTACCATTCAAAATTCTTGTTACCCCAAATACTTTTTGGATAAATGCTCAAGGCCCACCCCATTTATGATAGTGTAAAATTGATTGAAATGTATTGTTTTAAATCAATTTTCAATAGTGTATTTAACAACATATAAACAAATATAGGTGTAGATGAAGAATAAACATACTTTTGTATTAAATTATCAAGTTTAGTCTACCAAAATTAAAGACTGAAATATCTTCCTCTTGGGCCTCATTTGTTGGCTCCATTCTCATCTCATTTAAGGGCCCAATTGACTTAAGCCCATCTTCCCCGAATGCAGGTGCACGCATGGAGCCAACATACACTACTATTGCCTAAATTGTCTTGCCATTTGCACCTCTCACATACATAGCTAAGTTTAATATTTTTTTGAAGGTGTTTGAACTTTGAATTGTATTTTCTTTTATTTTACTCCTAGTATGGAACATCTCTTGCTGGATCTAGGATTTTTTAGATATTGTCTTTTCAATGTTTTTCTTCATAAATAGAAAAACCTTTCAATTAGTATTTTTTTTTTATAAATAAATATGAAGTTATAGAAAATTCGATTAATACTCAATTTTTTCAAAGAGGAGTTGTTATTTTTTTATGGGTAAAATGATTAATTATTATAATAAGATTAATTCTAACTTATCACTATGTGTACTGATCTTTAATATTTAAAGTTAAATTCCACTTTCTTTTAGAGAGATAAATTCCATTTTTTTTAAGTTTTCTTTCATTCATAAGAAAATGGTAGTTTTGGATCAGTTTTTGACTCAAAATTACACTTGTACAAATTTTTTTCTCTATTTTTAATTTAATTAAGTAGTTTTCACATCGACCATTTTTCTTTTATGTTTTTTTGGGTGTGATTTCGTCGTCTCAATGCGGTGCAATATTGTTTGATTTATCATCTTAGTGTGATATTTGTTTGTTGTAGATCCGAAGGCATAGTGGTCACTTTGACTTTGTTACACTATTTATAGCATTTTACCGTTTTATGTTATTAATTTAGATGTTGTAAGTTTGTTCGCATATTTATCTTTTTTATTTTTAACGATATTGAATTTGTGTTTGTATATATATATTTAGTCATTTGAATGAATGAATATCATTTTTTTTCATAAAAAAAGCAAAATTAAATAATTATTATGGTTCAAAACAAAATTAGAACAATTCTTAATTAAACTTTACCTACCTCCTAACAAATTCTTAATTACTAAAACCTTGTTTCCTTTGAACTAGAGTTTTAAACCAAAAACTATATTTTTGTTGGCCAATGATTCAGTAAGTTTATAAGTACCAAATTATATATGAAAATTGGAGAAATTCATAAACTTACGAAATAGTTACTTAATGCAAAACTATTACAAAATTTTAAGGCCGTCACAAAAACTGTCACAACCCTACAATAGTAAACCTATAATCAAATTAACTAAAAACTTGTTGGTTAAGGACATGAATCCCGCATTTTAAACTTGATTAAGTTTCTCATACACTTTTAGCAATAAAACAAAAGTTAGGGCATGTTTATTATAGATTATGAAAAAAGTGATTTCGTAATTCAATGAATTTTTGTGGAGATTTTTAATAAAAACAGAAAAAATTGTGTTTATTTATTAAAAATCACTTAAAAAAATAGTAATTATAAAAATGAATTTTTTGAGCGGTTACTAAATACATCTTATCAATTATCATTTGAAATAAACTTTTAGATTCTCATTTTTTTCTAAAAGTTGTAAAACGCATGGAAATTTTAACAAATGCACCCTTATTCAAACTCCTAGCATAGACGAGTGTTACCAAAAAGTTAGCTAGAGAGTAGACACAAAAAATTTATTCTTGCTTTACTTTATTCATAGTAGAAAGGTAGTTACAAGAGAATGCCATTTTTTTTTTCTCACTATGAGCTAAAGCTCTTTATAGCATACACACATAATATTTAACATATTCGATCTCTTATTAAAATGGACTTCTGATTCTCTGACTTCATTTCTTTCTTTGTTGAGGTTGAGCATTTGCAAAGTGAGATTGTCTCTGATTCTTAAATAGTCTATCAACCTCTTCAGCAGATCCAGGGAATGTTAGCTCTTTCACTGGTCTTTCTATTTGACTTAACACATTGTCTTCCTCACCTTCAAATTTTCAAATATCATAAGATAAATATACCGTACTCATCATTTTCTTGTTTAATTAAACAGAATAAAATATATTAATTAATGTTAACAACAAGAAAATTCAATTTAATTATTGTTTTGTTATATATACCTGCAAGGAAGTTTCTCTGGTTGTTTTCAGCATTAATACCAAATCCAAGTAAAAAGAGATCTGAGGAAGCATTTACAGAAAATGGATGACTTGCAGGAATTACAACAACATCGCCAGAAGATAACTTTGATTGAAACCTTTGTACTTGTATACTTCTATCTTCGTCTTCATCGTCTTCTTTTTTATTCTCTTGTTCATTCTCGTTTCTTAATCCCACAAGTTCAACCTCTCCTTTTCCTTCATTAACGACTAGTATCACTATGGCTCTTGAATTGAAGTGTGGTAGCAAAAGTGATCCCTAAAATTGAAACATAATCAAAATATTTCAATATTAAATAAGCAAATAAAATTAGAGAAAATGTGAAATATATCTTAATCCATCACTAATTTTAGTGACAAGAAAATTCGAGAAATATTTCATGTTTATTGTAACAAATATTCATTACTGATATTTTATTTCCTTATAGAAGTGTTTTTAGTCGACTAAGAAGCAATTGAAAAATTTCTTTACCTCCTTGATCTCCACAGAGTTGACAAATATATCTAAGTCTTTGAGTTGAGGGTTTTTCTCTGGGGTGATCTCAAAGAAGTTTCCAAACCTGTTGGAATAGATAGGGTTGCGGCTTCTCAAGTTGAATGGCTCAGACTCAGAGTGTACACTTCTTTTAGAGCTAGATTTGGCATTTCTGCTTAGTTCTTCAATTTGTTCTCTTGATATTTTCACTATCACATCTGCTTCCTGCCTCTGCTGCCTATCCTTATGTCCTCTTCTTTGTTCTGCCTTTTGCTCCTGCTCTTCTAAAAGAACCTTCTCTATCTCTTCATAATCGGTCTATAAAGGACAAAAGTTATATTAGTTTATGAAAATTGATACATATTGAATCCAACCAAACCAATATAAAAATATATGAAAAATAAATAAATAGTTCTGTTGGATGTATTGTTACATTGAAGGCAGCCTCTAGAACATTCTTGCTGAAACCCTGGAAGTACGATTGTTGGTTTTCACTTCCAGACAATGAGAACGACTGTTGGAAAGGTCATATAACGGTTAGGGAATAAAAAAATAGAAAAAACAATGACTTGTATGTAAAGCATTTTTATAACCTTATAAACATTTATGTATAAGTTATTTCTATAATAAAAGATGAAATAGAGTACTATTGTTTTCATATAATCTATAAAAATGTTTTTATATACTATCTTAAAGAAATTGTAGAAATAAATAAGATGAAAATAATTTATATGTTTGTCTTAAGACATTTTCATAAATTTTCTTATAAAGTTACTTGTAAATAAATTTAAACAAACCAATGCAAACAAACATATAAGAGGGATAAAAGAATAGTAAGTGTTATATTACCTGAAATTGACCAGGTCTATTAACTGGGATAGCGAGATCTAAAACTCTAAGATCTTCATTATCATCTCTGTTTGCCAAATAAGCAATGGTGCCAGCTGGGAGTTTGATGGTATCTCCACGCTCAAGGTTGAAGGTGTTTCTTTCGTTGGGATTCAATATAGTGAGTATAGCTCTTCCTGCAAGTATTATCCAATAATTAATTAATTGCTTTAAATAAATAACTAACATATAAATTGATAATGAATTAATTAGTTACCACGTAGGACTACAAGGATGAAGTCGGCATCATTGTGTTGTGGAAGAAAGAGGGTGTGAGGTTTTGAATTATATTCCACAAGACGGTAGTTTTGGAGATTTTCAAATAATTGAGAACGTTTGTCGAACCTTTGGAAAAGACGAACGTGACCGTTTTCGTTCTCGAAAAGAGTTTGAAAATTATTAGACTTAAAGAAAAAAGGATTTTCTTTATCGGATTTCGCACAAACTGAGGCTAGAAAAGCAATTCCTAACAATACCAAAAGTGGAAATTGCGCTTTGATTGCCATTATGATGATTGAATCTCCCCCTAGCTTTGATTGATGATGAGATGATGAAGTATTGTGGGAAAAGAGAGTATGTATTTATAGCTATAGAATGATTAATATGCACAAACATTTGGCCATGGTGTGCCATGCATGTTGTACATGTGTTGAAATGAACAAAATTGAGGTGGCAAAATTAATGAAAATAACTTGGTGCTTATTCATGGTGGAGTTTTGTTTGAATTTGATGAACCTGGACATTCTTTTAGAAAAGGAAGCTTTATGTTTGTCTTCATCACCCACTCACGGTTGGATTTTGGTGTGCGTACATATGATTTATTGAAGTGACTAGAATGTTAGTATTGTGTATTTAAGATACTAATCAAGAGAACCATGAAAAAAAAGGACTAATATCTGTTTTAGTGCTTTTATTTATTTTTAAATTTCAGTTTGAGCCTATAAATTTAAAAAGAGTTAAATTTATTCTTTAATATATGTCTTTTAACACATACTAGTCATTTCGTATTTAGTCGAAGTCTTTTTAATAACACATATTATTCTAATCTTAATAGCCACCATTTGTTGAGGTGCTTCATGTGACATTCTTTGTAGAAATCCAACTGACTCAAATATTACACTCAAGAAATATGAATATAGAAAGGAAAATACTAATTTATACATATTTGTAAGAAAGAAAAAAAAAATACGATAACATATCACTCTTTTAAATTATAACTATCGACACTCTTATACTCTCATGTATAATAAGTCAAATGCTAATATGTCAAACTTCATCTTTTGAGAGTGATTAAGCCTATGGAAAGTGATGAATAGGATTGGAGAGAAAACGACACATATGAGATTATGAAAAAGGAAAAAAAAGATATCCTTAAAAGATGAAGACCAACTATATTCAACATTTGGATGATGATGATTTGAGTTTCTAATTTTATCTTCTTCTCTTTCAATTTATGTATTTGCAATTCAGATTTAGTAACTTTTTAATTATATATTTTAATTATTTTTATTTAAAACATTAACTAAAATTTTGGTGAGTGAAAAGAAAAGAATAAATCAATTTATATTTTTTTCATATTATCATTTTAGATGTTACCTCATTTAAAAGTGTATAACATTATTTTTTTGGGTAAAAAGTGAAAAGTTAAGCAAAATTGTAAAAAAAATCATTACTAGTGTCTGATTTTAGCGTCGGCTCCGACGGTAACAGTGTCGGAGTAGAGTCGGTCTGCCGCATTCTACGTGACAAATTTGTTTTGTTTACTTAAATAAATAATAGCGTCGGTGCATCCGACACTACGCTTAGATATACATTTGTGTTTTTGTAAAATATATTACTTTTTTTTTTTAAACTTTAAATCTCCTTCTTTTTTTCACTCCCTCACTCACCCAAAGTTGTCCCTTTTTCTCTCTCGTTCATCAACTCATTCTCTTTCGTTTCACTCTCGTTCTCGTTTTCTTCATTCCCAGCAACCACCGCCGTGAACCATACCGGCAACCGCTTTGGAGGCGCCGTCGTCCACTACTGCTCCGCCTTCCATTCTCCTCCCTTCATCCCTCTCTTTTGCCCCACACACCAATAAAACCCTCACGATTTCCCTTTCTTTCCCACATTCATTCTCATCACTCTCGTTTCCCTCATTCTTATCTATTCTAATTTCCTTCCGTTTTTTTCGATGCAGAAAGTTTTGGTTTACCACTGCCATGCCAGACTTTTCTTTCTCCAATGTTGTCTTCGTTTTATTCAAGGGTGAGTTTTTCTTTCCTAAATTCGGGAGTTTGAGTTTCAAAGGACCAACTTTTATGAAACCCTACTTTTTCATTTTCTCTCAAATTTGAATTTGGCTTTGATATTGTTTATTTTTTGGTTATTAGAACTATTTAAATTGATGTTTGTTTTGATTATCAGTATAAAATCCTAAAACCCCATATTTTAGAAAGCAACTCCAAATCTTGTAGCCATATCATCCAAAGGTGTTTCTGATATCCCTGTAACTTACAGGGTACTGTCATTTTGAGGGATGTAGCCTTGAGAATTAACATTAATCCCCAGTTCATCCTCAATTGCAGTCTAGTTTGAGCTACATGCATTTTGTCCTCATCATGTAGAAGGATGAATTTTTTATTAGCTATAGCTTGAATCTTTGCAGCAGACCTAGGGATGAGCCCGCGTTGAAAGGATCATTATTTCCATTATTATGGTGTGATTTGGAAACAGTTAAACCTTTAGCAGCACCTGCCTTGATTGAACTAACGTATATTTTGAGCATTGGATTGAGATTGATGATTATTAAACTTATGATTTTCTTTTGTTATTTAAATTTAATATTTATATTGAACAAGGTTAAGCTTTTTTGTTCCTTATTTGCATGTTTGATAACTTATCTTTAAATTCTACCTTATGTGAACAAAGATGTAACTTAGGGATTTAATTATTGTGTCACTATAAGAACAACACATTTGCTTCTTGTAAGTTGCAATAGATTATTGATGGAAGCATTCTGACTCACAATTATTGGTTGATACTTGCATAATCTATATTTTGAGGTTCTTGTTTGTAAGTTGTAATAGATTATTGATCTCATTGTCTAGTTTACAAGTTGATTGCTCTTATTGTTACCCTTACTTATAGTTGGTAATCTATGTCTAGTTTACAAAATGTTTACATTTTGTCATGTTTGATTTGTTTCTTAACTTCATATATTTTTTTCTAGGTGAGGAAGCTTGGATTTGTCTTCAAGCTTACAGGGAAGGCGTAAAATTCAAGAACATCTCCAATCAAAATAAGATCGTCGAGCTTCAACAAGAAGAAGAGTGTTTCAGACCTCATGCCACAAGGCTCATATTGATGTGGAACTTGAGCTTGTAAGTATTAAATTCACACTTATTGTCTTCTAGTTGATTGTGTGTTAGTGGTGTAGACCTTAGACTTCAAAACAAATAGAACTTTTATTGTGGAGACTTGGATTGCATACATCATCAATCCTCTCATGATTAGTTCTCATTTTCTTGTTATTAATTTAATATATGATTTATGATAGAGAGAATTATGGAGTATAGAGGAAATTGAAATTAAGATATAAAAGAGAGGATAAACTAAAATAAATATAAATCAATCCTCTCATGTTTAGAATTATAAGAAATGAGTGAAAATGATGAGTTATGGTATGATGGAAGATGTGGCTGTAATTGGAGGGAAATGGTGTGCAATTTGTTTATGATGGGAATGCTATGCTTATGGGTTATCTTAGATCTTTGGGTCTTACATGTTTTACCATTATCAAGGAAATGTACTATGTTATTTTTAATTTTTATGGTTTATTATTAGATGGTATTATGTGAAATTTCTTTTGAGGTTTATATGTATTTTGAATGAGTAAATGGCCTCAGAAACTTACTTTTAAGTTGTTTGTACGGTTTCTCCTCCTTGATCTTGGAGGCTAAGGTAATTTTAAAGAATTTGTAAGACCTTGTGCTAATCCCCTTAATAAGAGTAAGTCTTATCTTATACTTTTTCATTTTAGACAAACAAATACTTTCTTTTTTCCTTTATAATGAAAGGTTGGTAATATTTAAAAGAATTTGAAAGTGAAAAAACACATTGTCTTTACGTAGAACTCTAGAACAAGTGAACAATGTTCTAATTAAAAATGACAGAATTTAAATCTAGATTTAATTGCTTACTGTTTCTTTTAAGGTGGGCTATGCTATTCATTCCATTCTCTAATTACGTTAATTTCATCTAAATTTGATATACTATTATTTATTTGTTTTATCTCTTTTTGTGTGCAATAATATATTTTTTTTAATAAACATTTGTAATTTGCATTGTGGATTTATTAACACAACTTTTATATTATGTGGTTCTGAATCGTAAATTTTTTAATTTGGATTTTTCACACAAGCGTAGGCCTAACCGACACTATATATCGTCGACCAAGACAACACAACATGTAGCCTCGGCCATTCTACCAAAGACTGTAGCTCGGTTTAGACTCGGCTTAACCGACGTTAGATAGCGTCAGATGATAAAAATCCAAAGCAAACGATTAGGTTCAAGCCTTTTAGAGCCACGATATCGACGCAAATCTAACGCTAAATCACTTTAAGTGTCGGCTTTTTTTGTTCTGTAGCGTGGGTTTTCAGCCGACGCTAACACTTGTTTTTCTTGTAGTGAATGTGAAAAATGATAGACTAATTTAATCATTTTTGAAATAGAAAAATCATTTCACTATTGCTACCAACACCCCCTAAATTACTACCCACACCCCTCAAAGATTAAAAAAATTTAAAATGCCCAAATTACCCTTATGTTTATTTCATCTTCTTCATAACTCATCTTCTTCATAATCCATCTTTTTTATTTCATCTTCTTCCTAACTAATCTTCTTCCTCTTCAACCTTCATTCTACATTCAACCCATTGTTCATCTTCTTCATAACTCATTTTCAATATTTTATTTTAACATGTACGTGAACTTCAATTTACGTAGGTATACGTGAATTGAGTTCACGTATGTTTACGTAATCTGAAATTTAGTAAACGTACGTGAACTGAACTCAGTTCACGTAACGTTACGTAAATTGAAGTTCACGTATATGACTTATTTTTCAATATTCATCTATTACGCAATCTGAGTTCACGTACAGATTTATTTTTCAAAATTCATTGATTACGCAATTCGAGTTCACGTAAGTGTACGTGAATTCAAATTACGTATATTTTGAGAGTTAAATTTTAAAACTCCATTGATTACGCAATCTGAGTTCAAGTATGTGTACGGGAATTCAAATTGCGTAGTTTCTAAAATTTTTTATTTTTTTTAACATACGTGAACTGAGTTCACGTAACCCCATACGTGAACTGAGTTCACGTAACCCGAACTGAGTTCACGTAAAATTTGCAGATTTAGAAAAAAAAATACAACGTACATTATGGTGAGTTATGGTGATTTTTAATGTAAATTATGAGGTGTAATGAAAGTTTGATAAATGTGAGTTATGAGATAATAAATTTGTAACATTGATGAAAGGGCATTTTAGACATTTTATTAATTTTTTTAATTTTGAGGGGTGTGAGTAGCAATTTGAGGGGTGTTGGTAGCATTATTGAAATCATTTTTGTGAAAGTGATTAAATAGATGACCAAAAGAACATCTAGATTTTAACAATTTTATGTTATGAATTCTTTGAAAATTAAATAAATGGAGAAACTTAAAACACCATTTTTTACAAAGCACTATTAGGAGATAGAAGAAGTCTGCGCCGGCTACAGAATTGATCACAAAATATATATGAAATGCTAGGCTAACAGTAACTACCCACGATCTAAATAGCTAGCATACACATTACAAATCTCATTATCAAGACATACTAATCCATGAAAATATTATTTTTACTCATATTTTATCTATATATGAAAAGTTGTAATAAACATATGAAAACTTTAAAAAATAATTTATTTATTAAAAAAAACTTATTTTACAAAAAACTTTAAGAAATGCACCTTTATTCATAATCATAGTAGCATAGTGTAGTGTTACCAAAAAGTTAGGAGAAGAGAGTAGACACAAAAATTTATTCTTGCTAATTTACTTTATTGATTGATAGTAAAAAGGTAGTTACAAGGGAATGACGTTTTATTCTTTGCTCACTATGAGCTATAGCTCTTTATAACATATTATGCATCACATTCACTCATTAAAAAGCGCCCAAAATTGATGATAAAGGAATCCTTATTCTCTGGCTTCCTTCATCTTTTTGTTGAGGTTGAGCATTTGCAAAGTGTGATTGTCTCTGGTTCTTTAGTAATCTGTCAACCTCTTCTGCAGATCCAGGGAATGTTAACTCTTTCACTGGTCTTTGTATTTGACTTATCACATTGTCTTCCTCACCTTCAAATTTTCAAATATCATAAGATAAATATACCGTACTCATCATTTTCTTGTTTAATTAAACATAAGAAAATATATTAATTAATGTTAACAAAAAGAAAATTCAATTTAATTATGGTTTTGTAATATATATACCTGCAAGGAAGTTTCTCTGGTTGTTTTCAGCATTAATACCGAATCCAAGTAAAAAGAGATCTGAGGAAGCATTTATAGAAAATGGATGACTTGCAGGAATTACAACAACATCGCCAGAAGATAACTTTGATTGAAACCTTTGTACTTGCATACTTCTATCTTCTTCATCTTCGTCTTCTTTTTTATTCTCTTGTTCATTCTCATTTCTTAATCCCACAAGTTCAACCTCTCCTTTTCCTTCATTAACAACTAGTATCACTATGGCTCTTGAATTGAAGTGTGGTAGCAAAAGTGATCCCTAAAATTTACAAATATTCATCAAAATATTTCACTACTAATAAAATATTAAACAAGAAAAAAAAAGTGAAACTCTGTTAATCCATCCCTAAATTTAGCGACAAGAAAATGAAAGTAATATTTCATTTTTATCTTTAAAAATTCTCGTTGGTCATTTTTTATTTATTCTAGAAGTCTTTTTAGTTGACTAAGAAGCAAACAATCAATAGATTGAATAATTTCATTACCTCCTTGATCTCCACACAGTTGATAGAAATATCTAAGTCTTGGAGTTCAGGATTGTTCTTTGGGGTGATCTCAAAGAATTTTCCAAACTTGTTGGAATAGATAGGACTGCGGCTTCTCAAGTTGAATGGCTCAGAATCAGAGTTTACACTTTTTCTAGAGCTAGATTTGGCATTTCTGCTTAGCTCCTCAATTTGTTCCCTTGATATTTTCACTATCACATCTGCTTCCTGCCTCTGCTGCTTTCCCTTATGGCCTCTTCTTTGTTTTGGCTTCTGCTCTTGCTCTTCTAAAAGAACCTTCTCTATCTCTTCGTAATCGGTCTATAAAGGACAAAATTTATATTAGTTTATGAAAATTGATACATATTGAATCCAACCAAACCAATATAAAAATATATGAAAAATAAATAAATAGTTTGTGTTGGATGTATTCTTACATTGAAGGCAGCCTCTAAAATATTCTTGCTGAAACCCTGGAAATACGATTGTTGGTTTTCACTTCCAGACAATGAGAACGACTGTTGCAAAGGTCAGATAACGGTTAGAGAATAAAAAAATAGAAAAAACAGTGGCCTGTATGTTAAAATTTTTTATAACCGTATAAACATTTATGTATAAGCCATTTCTATAATAAAAGATGAAATACAATAATACTGTTTTCTTATATGTTTGTCTTCAGACATTTTCATAAATTTTCTTATAAAGTTACTTGTAAATAAGTTTAGACAAACGAATGCAAACAAACATATAGGAGTGATAAAAGAATAGTAAGTGTTATATTACCTGAAATTGACCAGGTCTATTAACTGGGATAGCGAGATCTAAAACTCTAAGATCTTCATTATCATCTCTGTTTGCCAAATAAGCAATGGTGCCAGCAGGGAGTCTGATGGTATCTCCACGCTCAAGTTTGAAGCTGTTTCTTTCATTGGGATTCAACACAGTGAGTATAGCTCTTCCTGCAAGTATTATCGATTAATTAATTAATTGCTTTAAATTAATGACTAGCATATAAAATTGATAATCAATTAATTAGTTACCACGTAGGACTACAAGGATGAAGTCGGCATCATTGTGTTGTGGAAGAAAGAGAGTGTGAGGTTTTGAGTTATATTCTACAAGGCGGTAGTTTTGGAGATTCTCAAATAATTGAGAACGTTTGTCGAACCTTTGGAGAAGACGAATGTGACCATTTTCATTCTCAAAAAGAGTTTGAAAGTTGTTTGACTTAAAGAAAAAAGGATTCTCTTTATCAGATTTCGCACAAACTGAGGCTAGGAAAACAATTCCTAGCAATATCAAAAGTGGAAATCGCGCTTTGATTGCCATTATGATGATTGAATTTCCCCTTGCTTTGGATTGATGATGAGATGATGGAGTATTGTGAGAAAAGAGAGTATGTATTTATAGCTATAGAATGATTAAAATGCACAAACATTTGGCCATGGTGTGCCATGCATGTTGTACGTGTGTTGAAATGAACAAAATTGAGGTGGCAAAGTTAATGAAAAGATTTTGGTGCATATGCATGGTGGAGTTTTGTTTGAATTTGATGAACCTGGACATTCTCTTAGAAAAGGGTGCTTTGTGTTTGTCTTCATCACCCACAAGTGGTTTGATTTTCTGTGGATTGGAAAATTATCTTTAGACATATCCATTCACTCCATCAACATTTTATGAGGAGAAAAATACAGAGAACATGCGATACAGTAGTGTTTGGATAGAAATAAGTTATCTAGAAAGAAAATAAGATGTCACGTATAAGTTTGTATAAAATTTAGAGATAAAATATAAGAATTGGTGTGAGTTTATGGTACTGATCGAGAGAACCATGAAAACAACTAAACTTTAAATCCCTTTCTAGTCCCTTAATATATTTTTTAAATTGAGTTTGTTCTTGTAATTCTAAAAAGAGTCAAATTATTTAGTTTCTTTAATTTTAATTAACTGAAGTGGAATTGGAGTAAGTTTAGGAAGAAATCGTTAATTAAAATTTGATATATTTATTTTAATATAATGTATTTTTTTCTTCAATTGAATGTATTTTATTTGATTTTATTAATTTAATATAATTTTTTATTTATTAAATTAAAAAAATATACGAGAGAGTTGTTAATAAAATAAAATTAAGAAGAATTATTAAAACAATATAATATTTTATTTGTTCTGTCACATTTACATTAAGTTAGATATTTTTTTAAATTTTATTTATTTATTAAGTTAATAATTATTTATTTATTATAAAAATATAAATTGTTGTAGATGGTCGCATCCTTCAAAAGCGACATTCGAAAAAGAAAAAAAATTATAATAAAGAACTTTAAATAAAAAAAAGCATAAAAGCAAAATATTCTATTTTTTCTCTACAAAATATTTCTTTACCAAAATTCAACATTCAAACATCCCTTAAGAGAATACACATATAGAAATCCCAAGTCAATCACACCCAAAAGAATTAAAAGAACTCAAATCAAACTCTTTCGTTTTTTGAGAAGAAAAAAAGAAAAAAAAGTTCGAGACTAAAAAAATTAGAATTTAGTTCATTGATGACCTGTCAAATTGAGGTTTTGTTGATTAGTGGTAAAAATGGAGATTTGAATGAGAAAAAGGAAAAATTGGTGTTAAAAATCTTAATTGATTAATTAGTTATGTTGAAATAGTCAGATAATTATTTTATATTTAGTTAATTAAATTTTTTTTATATGATTATATAAGTATTTGTAATTTTTTATTTATTAATTCTTTCATTTTATCAATAATATTTTTTTTTATCCTTATCAATTTATCTCTTATCAATAATTTAAATAAATAATTGTAATATGATATAAAATAGATAATTATTCCGCTATTTTTTTAAAATTTTTTT
>JBBPBT010000151.1:12120885-12133266 GCA_037974875.1 Cicer bijugum | reverse complement strand
AAAAAAAAAAAAAAAAAAAAAAAAAAAAAAAAAAAAGGCTTGTAGTAGCTACATGAATTAAGCATGACATATTTTTAGTGCAAGAAAAGGTGGAAGTAAGGAGTTGAACCCCGAAACATGAAAAACTAATGAAGGAAATTGATTTTTATAAGGATAATTATTAGTTGTCTTGTCAAAATTAAATGGTTTCACAAAATATAAATTTTTATTTTATTATTTAAAATATTGAGCTAAAGTATAAATTATACTATTTTAATTGAACGGTCATCAATTTCTATTTATTTGAATAAAAGATCTCATACCATAGCAAATTCAAATTATTTGATAGAAGTTGAATATACAACAAAAATTAGACAAAACAACGCAGTTGGAGTTATATCACGTAGCAATATTGATTCACATGATGCTTAGATAAATAATATGTTTAGACGATTATTTAGATTGGTGATTAAGTTAATGTTTCATTTTAATTACGATAAATCATTATAATATAGTCAATCATACAGTAAAACAAAAAAAGTTTGTTTGTTTTAGCAACAAAAAAAGTTTGTTTGTTTTAGCAACAAAAGAAATATAGTAGCGGCTGCGGAACTGAAATCACATTGTGGCAGCGTTTATTGATCATTTTGTGTACTATACAGTATACACCACCATTTTTTGTTATTTTACAATTTATAGATAAATAAGTGAAAAATTTATGTGGGGTAAGGAGAAAAAGTAAGGACTACATACAACCATAGCAAACGTCACATTTGGTTCACCCACATCAAATTACTTGAATAGGAATATATGCAATAAGATATGAAAGATAATTAAAATAGATAGGTGATAATGATATTGTAAGAGAGAGTGAGATAAAAAAAATAATGTAAAAGAAGAAAATTAATAAGTGTAGAAAAATTATAACACTTTTGTTAGTTATAAATGTCTTTATTCATTTTTTCAATTAGATACAAATACAAATAAGTTACTTATAAGAACTTAGTTAAAGTATTAGTAAATTAAAGTTGGCGTAAGTTTTAAAAGGAAAAGGGAAGAGATTGGGCAACAAAAAGAAAAAGGAATACAAAAAAGAAAGTAAAGAGAGGGAAGAAAGCACTCCAAAGCCACTTTATCATCAATGTGATACACACCACCAACCTAAGAAAGAAACACCAATGTAAGTTGTTATTGTTGTTGTTCCTCTTTCTCTTTTGTCCTCTCTTCCTTTGTGTTTTTTCCCCTCATGTATTCATTGTAATCTTCAAAAAAAAAAAATCTTCAAGTTCCTCTTTTGCATCTTCAAACTCTTCCTCAAAAATCACACCTTTACCATGCCCCTCCAACATTTTATGCTTTCACTCACACTCCTTTACCTTATTCTTCTATTTTCAACCCTTTCTCACTCAATTGATATTAACCCACAAGACAAAACATCTCTTTTATGGTTCAAGTCATTGCTGCATGACCCTAGCCAAAGTTTATCCAATTGGGTTGGCTCCAATTGTACTTCATGGAATGGAATCACCTGTGACAACACTACTGGTAGAGTGATTTCCATCAACCTAACTTCTATGAACTTGTCAGGACAAATCCACCCTAACTTTTGTAACCTTTTGTATCTCAACAAGGTGGTTTTGTCTCACAACAGTTTCACATGCACTCTACCTGTTTGTTTTGGGAACTTACTTAACCTTAGAGTTATTGATCTTAGTCACAACAGGTTTCATGGTGGAATACCAGATTCTTTCATGAGGCTTAACCATCTCACTGAGCTTGTTTTGAATGAGAATCCATTTTTGGGAGGTTCACTTCCTTTTTGGATAGGTAACTTCTCTGCAAATCTTGAAAGAATCCATCTTGGTTTGTGTTCATTTAGTGGTGGTATACCTGAAAGCTTGCTTTACTCGAAGTCTCTTAAGTATTTGAACCTTGAAAGCAATCTCTTGAATGGAAATCTTGTTGATTTTCATCAGAATTTGGTTTTTCTCAACCTTGCTTCCAATCAGTTTACAGGTACTTTGCCTTGCTTTGCAGCTTCTGTTCAGTCTTTAACTGTGTTGAATTTGTCCAACAATTCTGTTGTTGGGGGATTACCTGCTTGTATTGCTTCTTTTCAAAGTTTGACTCATTTGAATCTTTCAAGGAACCAGTTGAAGTATAGAATATATCCTAGGCTTGTTTTCTCAGAGAAACTTGTTGTTTTGGACTTGAGTAATAATGATTTATCTGGTCCAATTCCAAATAAAATTGCAGAGACCACTGAGAAACTTGGCCTTGTTTTTCTTGACCTTTCTTATAATCAATTCTCTGGTGAAATTCCATTGAAAATTACCGAGTTGAAAAGCTTGCAGGCCTTGTTCCTTTCACACAATCTTCTTTCAGGAGAAATTCCTGCTAGAATCGGAAATTTGACTTATCTTCAAGTCATTGATCTCTCACACAACTCTTTGTCCGGTACCATTCCATTCAGCATTGTTGGGTGCTTTCAGTTGTATGCTCTAATACTTAATAACAACAACCTTTCGGGTGTAATTCAACCGGAGTTTGACGCATTGGATATCTTGAGGATACTAGATATAAGCAACAATAGGTTTTCTGGGGCTATTCCACTCACTTTGGCTGGATGTAAGTCTTTGGAGATTGTAGATTTTAGTTCCAATGACCTTTCTGGATCTTTGAATGATGCAATAACCAAATGGATAAACCTCAGGTATCTTTCTCTTGCTAGGAACAAATTCGATGGAACCTTGCCTAGTTGGTTGTTCACATTCCAAGCTATAGAAACATTGGATTTGTCGCACAACAAGTTTTCTGGATTTATACCTGATATTAATTTGAAGGGTAGCTTAGTATTTAACACAAGGAATGCTACTGTTAAAGAGCTTTTGGTTGAAGAAAGTAAGGTTGAACCAAGAGTTTCAGTAGTTGTTTCTGATAACAATCAACTTAGTTTTACGTATGATCTTTCATCGATGTTTGGAATCGATCTATCCAATAACTTGCTGCATGGGGAGATTCCAAGGGGGTTATTTGGCCTAGCTGGCCTACAATATCTGAATTTGTCATACAATTTTCTTAATGGACAGCTTCCTGGTTTGCAGAAAATGCAAAGTTTGAAAGCCATAGACCTGTCGCATAATTCCCTGTCAGGACATATCCCGGGAAACATTTCGACGCTTCAAGATTTAACCATCTTGAATCTGTCTTATAATTGTTTCTCGGGGTATGTTCCTCAGAAGCAAGGATATGGACGATTTCCTGGTGCATTTGCTGGAAATCCGGATTTATGCTTGGAATCTTTGAGTGGAACATGTGATGATGGAAGGATTCCATCAAAGCATGGCAGTTATTTTAGGGAAGATAAGATGGACGGACCAATATCTGTGGGGATTTTCTTTATAAGTGCCTTTGTTAGTTTTGATTTTGGCGTTGTTGTTCTATTCTGTTCTTCCCGGGCAAGAAAATACATTCTCCAAACCAAAGCTTGATTTGATGCATTTCATTATGACAATCTTTCTCCTGTAAATTCCACTACTTTGTAATTTGGTAGCTGCCTTCTTGTTTCAACTTTCAAGTGAACACAGACATCCTGTGTCTCATAAGTGACACAACCAGATGTCACGATACAAGTTTAAATATTTGTGACTTCGGATAGAGTGTAACTGTAAAGACTAATCCTGCATCACTCGGTTTGGAAAGAATGGATGGTTATGGTGAAAGTTTTATCCGAGAAAAGACAAGTCCTACATCATTCAGTTGGTTGTTCTTCTTTGCTAGAACTTGGTCGGTCAACTTTACAATGCACATTATCACATTCATTCCCATACCATGTTTTTTATAATCAGTGGAGGCTTAGCAGGAAACATGCCTTTGTATCTAGTCTAGTTATTGTGAAATTTTGATCTTGGTCATCAATTTGCATGTTCATGTTTATAGAACATGTATGATTCTATCTTGGTTGTGGGGAACCAAAGTTTCCCTTTAGTTTTGTTTTGCATTTGACAGCAAATTGATCAAGTGTAGGGAACAGTTGTAAGTGCAGACAAGATAAATGCGGTAGTCTGGTATGTACTCACAAATATAATTTTATTTTTACTATGATTTGAAATGATATTCTCACAAGACTTTTTCCCTTACGAAGAACCAGTGAACTTACAATGTTTAAAAGAATTTTTATTTATGGCGTATTTGAGTTTATCTCTAAACATTAGGATTTGTGTAAGAATTTAGGGGAATTCATGATAATAGCTTATGATATATCTTTATGTCCATAAGCTGTTTTTGACATTTTATTAAGATCCTCTTATTTTTACTTACAAAAATAACTTGTAACTTTGTTATAATAAATAAATTAGGAAAATAACTTCAAATTTGTAAAATTGTTTAACCACATCCCATCTTTGATCATAGAGATAATTTATACACCTTAGCATGCCCAACAGAGATAAAAAAAAATGTATAGTTATTCAACCTTTCAATTTCATTAACCATACTAGAACAGTGAACGAGTATATGAAGAGATGAGATGGGAGTGTGAAATTTTCAGCAAAAGAAGGAACAAATATAAATAAAAATCCGACAGAAGCTCAATTAGTTGGTAGCAAGGCAAAATATCAAAAACCATGAAGCAAACTTACTGATTATATTGAACTGTGTTACAAAAAACAGCATGTAATTTAATTTAGCACATAAAGTACTCCGTATATAGAACAAATAATGTTAATACAATGGGTTCTATCAATCTCTTCTACTCACTTCCGCAGGGTACTTGTGGTCTGCATGCAATATGCTGTAGCCAATGAGACAAGTCCCGCAACAACCAGTAACATGTCCTTCTCAAGCTTCCAATTCAACCATGAATGCCAAATTCTATATAAACCCCTTAATCCCTTGTTGAACCAATTTATTGCTCATCTCATATGTTGTCATTTGAAAGCTACATCCATTCCCGTTCCTATTTGCAACTCAATAGAAGCCAATATATAAACAATAATAATACATCGTGTACAACCACAGTACTGTTCTAATATTTGATAGGACCATCTAGGCTTCCGGATGCAAACTGCCACAGCAACAAAACAAATAATAATATTTCAGTTATCAGTCATTAAGTTTATAATTTATAAGTTATCAGCCAGGTATGCAAATAACAATATCGAAAACAAATTCAGCCCATTTTGGATTAGTTTTTAGCATATGACAGTTTCTCAATTAAAATAAATTTAAGGTTCTTCGCATACAGAAAAATCCTCATAAACAGTTATGGAGAGTTAACTGAGAAGGCATTTGAAAAATTTGAAAGGCAAAAGCTAATTTCAATTTAAACAATAAGTTGTTATTAAAAAAGCTTGTAACAAGTTTCTTTTAATATTTCATTCTTCAAGTGTGTGAGTATTTTCTTTAATGTGAACATTTCTACATGTTAAAGAAAGTGAAATTTTGCAATTAAAGAACTCAAACAAACTCATTATATTGTCAGTAACTGATGAAGCAAAACAAACCTGCTGAACAATTGGATTTGTTGAAGTAGTAAATTCATGAGTCATTCCTTCCCAAACAAGCTTTCCCTTGTGTAAAAACAACAACCTGTACTTATGCAATATTTTTTCAAATTAAGGTACATATATTGTGGGCAAATTAAGAGGGTTCAGGTGTACCAACTACCAAGAAGATGTTCAACCATCATGTGAATCTCCTTACCTATCAATGGCTCTTTTAATGGTACTATGTTGGTGAGTAACTACCACATAAGATGTTATATTCCCAGGTTTTCCAAGTGCATCTCGCCCTTTTATGTGCACAGAGCGAATCAGATCCTCAACAACAGTAGATGCGATAGGATCAAGTCCAGCTGTTGGTTCGTCATACAAGAGCACCTATACATAAGTGTAAAATTCTGTTTATATTTTTAGGGACATGATAGAGAGAAAGGAAAATGAAGGAGGAAGTTGCATGTTGATTAAATAAAAGTAAAAGGTCACATCAGTGACAGGAAGTATCTGAGAAGTTGGAAAATTTAGTGCTGCCATAAAATAAGTGAAAGCCATTGAGTCTAGTTTTATGAACAAATAATAACTAGGAAGAGGATATGCACAAAGAGGGAATTCTTCACATAAAATGATCCCTACTTTTTGCATTATACACAAATATGTCCGATTTCTCCTTAATGTAATCATTGGCAATGGCACTGATGAATAAATAGTAAAATTGTGGACTTGCAGATATAGGCAATAACATCAACTGCAATAGATGTATAAGAAGTTTCCCCACAAAAACTAACCGCAAGAACTACTTGTGGTTGAGGGAAGATGATTTTTATATTAAAAGTAACAATAGCAGAAAGAAACCTCAGCTATATTAAAAGTTTCTATAATAAGATTACATGGCTTGCGTTATTGCATACTATCAATTGAATATTTTCATATAATAAAAGCACAAAGAACCCTCAGCTATAGAATTTCACTTTCTTTTTACTCTACAGTATGTTCCAAAGCCAACATCACTGTCTAACTACAGTCACATTTATTCCTCATAAAAGTCAAATTAATAGATAATGATTCAGGAAAAAAGCTTCTTTATTATAGAAACTTCCTTCTATACAGTATCAATGAAATGCAGAACTGAGACCCAATAGTACACAATTGTTAAGATGACTATCTTGCCTCTCAAGTAGTGGAGATACCCAGAATTCCCCTCTTAACTTCCCCTCTAAAACCAAAGACTCTATTCTGTTCTTTCTCTTATACTTTGGGTTGGTCGTAACTCAACCCTACTTTCATTATACTTTGGGTTGGTCGTAACTCAACCCTACTTTCATTATACTTTCGGTTGGTCGTAACTCAACCCTACTTGCAACCTCCACTGAGTTCAAATTTGACCACGGGGCTGGGATACCATAACCATAGTCATGTTTGAACTCAGTGAAGAAGTCAGGCTGTTAGACAGGCTCTCACACCCAGTACAATGAAAGTGTTGAAGGTTGCAATCAAGGCAACCCAAATGCTGCAATCAAGGCGGCTAGGGGAAGACCGCAATTTAGGCGAAATTGCCAACGGCCTCCTCACACCTAGACCCAATGAACCATGAGTGTGGACAATGTGAGTAGCCCAACAACAGATCTAGGACATGCTTTGATACCATCTTACAATTTGGGTTGGGTCTATCTCAACTATACTAAACCGGCTTGTAAGTTGTATGTGAGAACTGTCAAAGCTTTAAAAGCACTGCTTAGGCCAAATCTCTAGGCAATGTGGGCGTAAACCCAGCACCTCACGCCCCACACAATGAAAGTGTTGCAGACTACAATGAAGGCAACACCAATTCCCCAATTAAGGTGGCTAGGGGCACACCGTAATTATGGAAGAACTTTCAACACCTTCCTTCCTCTCATGCATTGGAGATACCCATAATTTACCTCTCAATTTTAACCCTAAAACAAAAGACTTCTCACTATTTTTTCTTTCCTATTATATATACTGTCATTCCCTCTCTAACTACCTAACAAACTAGCTATTAAAATAGTAATCTACAATAAACTAACCAACCTAACTGGGGTTCTGCTAACACAAACTAAAAATTGAAGATAATTATATTAAAAAAAAAATTAATTCATGTAATAAACAAATAACACTGCTTGAATTTATAAATGAAACTCATCTAAAGCAAATAAAAGTACAAACTAAAGACAACCCTGCCTTGTGTAGGCATTTCAAACATTAATTCAGAACCACACGAAATGGCATTAAGTAGTTGACAATCAGAGGGAGGATTGGACACTTAAGAATATGAAAGGAGAAATTTCAGAAGTAAACATACCTCTGGTTCTATTGAATCCTGTGTGGTGTCATAAATAATAGATCGAGCTAAAGCAACTCGCTTTTTCATTCCACCTGATAACTCGGAAGGAAGTCGATCCTCAACTCCCTGTAAAAATGGTGGATAAGGAGTTATTCTATACATATAAAACAAAATGACTGTAAAACTAAAATGTGCAAAGCATAGTGCAAATTAACCACTCCAGCTGTATCTATATGAAACTAATGTGCAAAGCATATACTATTTTTTCTACTCTTTGATGAAGTATTCACTTCCAGATGTTAATGGATGAACCAAGTATTGCACACATATATGAAGTATACCTTCAGACCAACTGCAGCCAAGGTTTCCTTGACAAGCTCCGATATCTCTTCCTCTGGCATGCTTGAGTGTTCGTACCTGATCAATAACAAGGTCAGAAACAAAAAACAAAAGGATTGCAGAAGATAGAAATCTATTAAATACACAACTTTTATCACCCTTTACACAACAATCTTAAAAAGGAAGTGAAATTTCAAAGTCAAGATTAAGCCTGCATCTTACAAGAGAAAACCAACATTTTCGCGAACAGTCAAAGAATCAAATAGTGCCGCACTTTGGAACACCTGTTTACAGATAAATAAATTAAATTAAAGCTGACAAAGTAATAGCACTTAAGAATATGCATGTCAAAGATAACTCTGAAACTTACTAATCCAATCCGAAGACCAGATATCTCATCATCGCTTATCAAACCACCTCTCTTTCTACCTCGGATATAAACTTCTCCCTGATCAATAGAAAAGGGGTAACACTCAAGAAGTAAGGTCAATTATTATTCAATAAAAATCACATGCCCAAATCTGGCACTTACCTTGTCCGGAGCAAGAAGTCCCGCAATAATCTTCAAAATTGTAGATTTGCCAGTCCCAGAGGGGCCAATTATTCCAACAGCTTCACCATGCCTGATCTATTCATAATGTAAAAAAAAAGGTGGAAATATTTTAGTAAGCTCACAATCAGCAAGGTCTCCTCCAACTTTTCCCTAATAACTTCATTTATAAAAGAATTGGTTTTTGATAAAGCATTAGTGTTGTCAACCGCGGACTGCGAAAAATAGTGGTTTGTTCAAATTTCTCTATGAAAGAGTGCTATAGTGTTACTATAATTGCTATTTGACAACATTTTGTAAAGCAAATCGCAGAACAATTTAGGCTGCCCTATAGTGCTATAGGAAACACTTGAGTATAGAGTTTTTTTAAACTAACTTACGAAAATAATTTGTGATATATCTGTAAGCTCTTTTCAGTTTATGCAGAGTTGATCGCCGTCCCCTCTTTGATCTTAGAAATAGCTTATACATAGACTCTTATATGACAACCAACTATTGAATAAGTACTAAACTAAGTTATCTATCCAAACACATCCTCCTAAGTATCACAATCAATGGAATTACATATAAAAGATAAGTAAGAACAATCATATAATGGATCACCTTGAAGCTGACACCATTTAAGATTTTCTTTTCCCCAAAAGACTTGTAGACATCTCTACACTCAATAAGAACATCAGAATCATCCTCATGATCCCGCACTGTGCTTAATTGTTCTGATTTTGATGAACCCTAGCAAGTAGCAATACAATTGATGTCACAAAGAAAAAAACCAAACAAACAAAACAAAAAAGAATAAAATTTGGCGATGCCCAGAAAACCAAACTGAGTTACTTACAAACCCCACATGAAAAATTAAACAAAAAAGAGGAAAACAAAAGATGGGAAAGCAAAAAGGAATGAACTTGTTGAAGTGTAATATGAAATAAGATGGAAAGAATATATGTGTGTTACATTGAATTGAATGGCGGAGGAATCTTGAGCGTTGAAGTTTCTTGGAGGAGCGATGCAAGCACAGAAAACATTATTAGTGCGTTTAATGTGATAGAATGTATTGGCGTTGTTGTGATGGAGATGAAATGTAGTAGAAGGGGAAGGAGTTTGTGAAGTGAGGTAAAAGAAAGGGTTGGTTGAGAGGGAAACCATGGTTTTGGGGGAATTGAAAGGGAAAAACTATAGGGTGGTTGAAAAGGAAAACATGTGATTGATAAGGGAAAGAAGAGAGTGATGAGTGAGTGAAATGGGTGGTCGGTGATTTTGAGAAGAAAGGAATGCAGTTTCTGAGAAGATGGATTGGCGGCCTCACAAGTCAGAGGGCCTCTCACTCCATCGATCTTTCTCTTCTTTAATTCCTTTTCTTTTTTCTAAAATTCTTTATTTTATATTTTAATTGTTTACCGAGTGAAAACACCACCAAAATACAAATATGATATTTTAAGTTAAGCTACATTTTATGAATAAATAACTCTATATTTATTAATAAATTTAGTTTAATCTATAAAAAAAATAATTTAGTGAAATATAATTACTTGTTTAACAATAAAAGATAGTCATTAAAAAATAAAATTTATATTAAATGATAGATATTTTTAAATAAAGTAAAAATAAATTATATTTGGTGATGTTTAAGACATTTCCAGAATAAAACTTTAGATTTTATAAATAAGCTTATTTTTCTTCGATTAGAGATAAGTGATTTAATGCATTTTTTTTATTCAAATCACTATTTTTAGTTGTTTTTTTTTATTTTCTCTAAATAAATAACTTTTATTCGTATATAGTTTTATCTAGTATTTTTCTGTAATTTTATTGTCTAAATATGATATTATTTTGTTTGTCGTCTTAATGTAACACTTTTTTTGTATTATGGTCTTGATTTGTCGTTATTTGGTTTACATTCATAAAGTATCTTTAATTTATTATAAACTTCAATTTAACGACTTTTATTTTACATATTCGAAGACATGAATAATTCATGTGTACTTCAATTTTATCATATTTATAAGTATGTTGTCTAAATTATCGTTTTTTTGCAATTAATTTAAAGTTGTAAGTTTGTATGCAATCTTGTAAGAAATTTAATTTAATAGGTTGGTCTTCCATTGATTTATAAAAATTTGGTTGAATGGTATCTTAATAAGTAATGAAATATCTATATAGTAACCAATATATGGAATATTACATAACATATGTGTTTGAATAGTAATAGAACTATGATGAGTGAAACCATTTCAACTATTCTTCAAAGAATTTTCTGAATTTATATTATAATTTGAATTAATGAATGTGATCATTTTTTAGTAAAAGAAAAAAGTTGTCGAAGCAAACAAGATAATTTGTTTGGATTTTTATGCATGACAGGTTGTTAACAATTTGTTCATCCCAATTTATTTGTTGGTAAGCTTCATCTTTAGTTGCCTCCCCCTAGTGGATGTGGTGGTGGTGAGCACGATAGTTTGATGGGGATAACCAGAGAAGTTTGATTAAGAAAATCTAAAGCTTGATTTGGTAGCAAGAGTCGATATATCTTGACTAATCTAGGATGCTCTTGAAAATGTCAAATGATTGTTTAATATAAGATGTTCATGTTGCTACCACTAATACCTCGTATATCAAACAAGTATCTCAACTTATTCAACATCACAATGGAATTTGGAATAGCCGTTGATTAATTATATCTTTTTGTCGTATGTTCTTAGATCACTTAAATATCGTCTCTAATTTAAATATACTATGTAGTATTGGTGTCCACAAAAAGTTTGTTTTTAAAAAAAAAGTGTATTATGTTATTTAGACAATGAGAATCCGTCGGCCTAAGATCACTAACTAAACTGTTTTAGGCCTTTGAATGTAAATGAAATTTTACTTAACAAAAAGATTTCGAAAAAATTTGTACTTATTAAAAAGCCTCATATTCAAATATTTTCAACTCTAACAATTATAAAATTTTATCTAAAATTAATATTATCTTAATAAATGTTGAATTAATCGATTTAACTATCGATTGAAAAATAAATATTATACAAAATCAATTATAAAATTTAATAAATTCTTTTTTATTCTAAAATATATTATTGAGTCTAAACATTTAAAATCACTTTAAGTCTCCTTAAGCCTCGTTACGTTTTGGATCAGTCATTATGATAAGAAGCTGAAATACATAGAATTTTTATCAATAAGCACAATTAAAATTTTGGTTGAAGGTATGAAAACTTCGAACTATTTTCAAACATGTTCACTTAGCTTTACAAATTTTGAAAGATAGTTTTTCAATTAAAAAGAAAATGATGTAAAACAAATGAAGTTTGAGTTTTTCTTAGATGACGTTATAAGGGAGATGTTAACCACTTTTTTAAGGAATGCATTTGATCAAAACATGTCTAATTTCAATCTTCTTTGAGTGTTTATTTTGAAGCTACTAATTTTATTTCATTAATTAGGTTGATGACAAATGAATCATTGACTCAAATGAAGAGACATGTATTGACTTGTCTTTATGTTAAGATATTTGGTATTCTAGAAAAAAAAAAGTCAATTTTGAAGGAAATAAATATTCTCAAGTTTGAAACCATTCATAAAACATGAAGTATTATTGAAGGCCAAAAGAATACGTTGAACACTCATATTTTAAATTCTACATATATGTCTCTATTTTATCTTCTTGGTATCCCCTTACAAGAACTTTTTATTAAAGAAAAATAAAAAACGTCAAT
>JBBPBT010000151.1:12106566-12120666 GCA_037974875.1 Cicer bijugum | reverse complement strand
AAAAACGTCAATTATTACTTTTGAAAAGAAAATAAATATATATTTTCTATTGAATTGACATTAATCGCACCATAATTTTATTCATAAAAACAAAAAAAAAATATCATAAACTATTATTTTTAAGGAACATAAAGGTGATTTGATGACAATGCTAACATTACTAATCACTAACATGAGTCACTACAAAATGTAAAAATTATTACTAATTATCATCGTTAGTTGTTATAAAATTTGTAATAATTTTTAAATACCAATCAAATGGTTAATTATTTACTAAGACAGTAAACTGTAAAAATGATAGTTTATGTTTTGGTCAACAAATGACAACTTCAAACAATAATCAATTTCATTTGCATATATAAACCATGTGGAACAGCTTTTGGAAATAAAAAAAATAAAAAATAAAAAAGATAAGCCATGTGGGACTCCATAATATATCATGGACCAAAAAAATATTATTAGCCATCATCAACCAGTTGTTCCTCTTTGGACTTCAGTTTACAAGAAAGAGGGTCTATAAATTACAGTAATCGACAAACCAATGAAAAATATAGGAAAAATGTTGTTACCTAGTGTTGGAGTACCATTCTCCTCTCTCTCAATCCACAACAAACCACTTAGAACACCAACAACAACAACAACACATTACTTCAAACCTTCACTTTCAAATTCAACAATAATCACAAACATGTCATCATCAAACAGAAAACTTCCCATTCTGTTATTTGACATCATGGACACAATTGTTCGTGACCCTTTCTACAAAGACATCCCTGCTTTCTTCGGTATGTCTTTCAATGAACTCATAGATTGCAAAAACCCTACCTCATGGATTGAATTTGAAAAGGGTCTCATTGATGAGGTAAAACTATAAAGCAACAAACTTTGGTGACCCTTTTTCATGTTTTGTATAAAGATCAACACTTACAATTGTGAATTTAGTTTGTAATTGGGGCATTTGGGGGATTAACGGATTTTTCAATCATTTTTTCATATATGTTTGTATTGCCGTTATCTTCATTCATGATTTTTTTAATTTCTTAGAACTTCGCATTGAATGGATTGACAGTTTCTGCTTTTAACTGCACTTTTCATATCAATTTGTATCGTTTTCTTTCAGATGGAGCTAGCAAGAAATTTTTTTAAAGATGGAAGGGATTTTGACTTAGAAGGTTTGTCTCAGATTTTATTACTAGATAGAGCTTATCACTTAGTATTGGTGTTGTCAATCACGAATTGTGGAAAATAGCAGTTTGTTTGAATTCTGCCACACTACATAGCTATAACGTCACTATAGTCACTAGTTGAAAGTATTTTGTATTAAATAGCTTATTGCCAAACAATAACAATTTGTCCGATTTCTGCTATGCTATAACGTTATAGGCTTATTGCACTGCTATTTGATAACATTGCTTAGTATTAATCTTCTGTGTGTTGAATTGATTAACTATGATATGCAGATAACTTATTTAATATAATGCATCAAAAAAAATTCTTAAGAATTAATGCTTGCATATTTTGAAATTTTGGCTAAAAGAAGAAGATGGTTTGGAGGAGTTACAAATTAGCTGTGGTTTTCCCATGCTGTCTGGGGTATTACATATTATATATACTACAAAACATGTTAGCTATCTTGTGACTTTTGCTAAAAAAATGTTATGGCCCTTCTTAAGTTTTAGCAGATTTATAACAAATGGTCACCCTAAAATGCTCGCGTTGGCAATGAACAGTTACTCAATGAGACGATCGAATTTACAGAAATCTCTCTTTAACTGAACTTCTGTGAGTCCAAGACAGTTTTTGGGCTGGCATTAATTTCTTTTTAAATGATTTCTATTTTATTACCTGCTCTACCAATATTCACCATAATTTTCCTGTAAAAACTCAATACCGTCTTTGAAAAAATGTGAAATTGTTTTGATGCAAGACTTCGTAAACTGTAATTATGTTTTGGGTTGTTGTTAAGATTAATGTAGATAAGTTAGAATTACAGTGCTGTGAAGAAGTCTGCGTTTTCCAATATATATATGGTTGTCTTTTGCCTCCCTTGACCTGTTAATCTGTTATATGTTAATTTTCAATTTCATGTGCTAATTGAAATAGATCAATATTTTGGTTGTCAACATTGAAATTCAATGAAAGCACTCTCCTGTGCTCCAAGCCTCTTCTATTTTGATATAGCTACTGACTTGAATGTGTTCTTCTATTTCTATGACAGGCCTTAAAACTTGCATGAAAAATGGATATTCATACATAGAAGGGGTTGAACAATTGCTTATTGCCTTAAAGAAAAATAACTTTGAGATGCATGCTTTTACTAACTATCCTATATGGTAAGAAAATTGATTTCTATGGTGATATCTATTTTGCTTTTCGTGGCGTTCTACAGAATATTTTGTGTTGTAGGTACCAGTTGATCGAAGACAAATTAAAGCTATCAGAATATTTATCTTGGACGTTTTGTTCGTACAAACATGGTATGATACATAATCTGTATGCCGTCTATTAGGCTCCCCCTCTGGCTTTTGTGTTGATCATCTTTTTGTTTGATTATGATATTATCTATATTCTATAGTTGGACAAAAAACTTATCATTTGAGGGACAAACTATCTTGTCATGGAAACCATGAATATTATTTATAGATCCATTTTCATTGTGTTTCAGGCAAGAGGAAACCTGATACTGAATTCTACATGGAAGTTGTGAGGCATCTTAAAGTTGATCCATCACATTGTATTTTCATAGATGACAGGTTTCTTATCTTTCTATACATCAGATCTTTCTGCAACAAAATAAATAAATGGTTTTGTGTAAATATAGTTGAGGTGGATTAACAGAGTTGAATTTGGTAATTATGAAACTATTGAACTAGTTTATGTTAAAGAGTTTGTGATTTCTATATTGTCTTAGGCCAAAAAATGTGGAGGCAGCTGCTGAAGTTGGGATCAAGGGTGTACATTTCAAGAATGTCGATTTACTGCGCGAAGAATTTTCATTGATGGGGATTGAGATTTCAACAGATGAAGATCAATAGCTTATTTTCTTTGATTCTCTTAATACACCAGTTTTTTTTACACTGTGAAAAGGGGATAAACCAAATTCTCTTATAATTGTATATTCAATTATCTCTATCTCCCTTTCTTAACTATTATTTTTTGTTTATTATCTCTTCATTTTGTAATCACATTCTCTCTTTCCACTCTTAATTTTTTGCCAATCGGATCCTCTACAACTGGCTATTTTTTTAGATGAAGATCTATTTTCAATTGGAACGAGTTTGGAGTTAAACCGTGGTTTTGATATTTAGGTGTTTAAAATTCTTTGGTTTGAAGAAATATTCAATCAAATTTGAGTATTGACATGAATGGTTTATTTACATAATTTTCTCTTTAATTTAAAAAGTATGTTCTCTACATTTGATAGGAATCACTTGATGTATTTGGCTCAGTTGTTCCACATACTAATTGGAATAAACACGGGATTGATTATGAAATCTTTGTAATGATCACATTTGACTTATTATTCAATTGTTGATATTATTTACTATATTATCTAAAGTGACAAATTCACTTTAAAATAGTCGGATATAATATTTAGACTCCTTAAATATGCAATGAGACTAATTCTCATTTGGATATTTAATTAGGTTCTTGCTAAAATGTATTATGTGATAATCAAATCCACGCCCTCCTTAGAAAACTCAACTTGCACAACCAACTTTGTCACACCAATTGGGTGTCCCATTTCTACATTTTGTACATATTTTCTTAAAAAAAATTGAAAATAAATTAATTGTAAACTATTAGAAAAAAATCAATATTTGTCGATAATCTTAAATAAATAAATAAACCATTTGTAGATAAATTTTACGAGTTTAATTGTGAATTTGTGATGCACGTTAAGTAATATAACAGTTGTAATTAATTGATAATATAAAAGATATTTACACTAATATCGCATGTGAATTAAATTCAAATTTGATTGTAAGTAATTAACTATAAACATAATAGTAAAAAAATTAGGCAAAACATTTAGTATTTTAAGTTTAACTCAATCTTCGTTTAGATTTTTTATGTTTATTTTATTTCGATTTGGTCATTTAAATTACATTATGTTTGCGTTTTTTATTTTTCATCTCCATTTTGACAACAATTAGTTTAATTGAAAGTTTTTTATCATTTGAAACTCTATTAAATATTTATCAAATCTTATATATAATATATTTCTTGATTTTCTCTACAACAATTCAAACACACATATAATCTTAAAAATAAAATAATAAAGGTTTATCAACGTAATCAATATCTTTAATTTATTTTACTTCGGACAATCAATTTGTTGCAATATTTAGATTATATTTTAATATTTTATGACAGTAATTCAAGAAAAATTTTAAACTTAAAATATTACATGCGTAATTTAATATATTTTAAAGACTAATGATGCAAACAAATGTAACGTTAAGAATAAAAAATAAAGAGACTTAATTGCAGTTTTGGTCCTCCTATTTTAGTTTAATCACGTAAATAATCAAATAAATTTTGCGCTTATTTACGTCACACTATGTTTTATGATCTGGTGGTGCAACAGTTATCATAAAATGTATAGCATGACTTAAAAAAAAAATAACACTTCATCAAATTTTAAATTAAATCTCTCTTTCAGAACCAAAATTGAAAAGAAATAAAATAAAGAAATTGTTTTTATGATTCAGCTAAAATAAAGAGACTAAAATTATAATTAAATCAAATAAAAATCTAAATGAAAATTGATCTAAATTTAAAGAATTAAAAAATAATTTTTGACAAAAAAAAATTAAGAATTATTAAGCCAAATAGATTGTATCAAGTTAAAAAGGTATCTTGCCAATTATTATTACACTTGTAGTTGGAAAAATCAAGTTATATTTGGTGGAGAATATTGTGGGTGGAAAATTGGAACTCCAAAACTGAACAAACATGTCTTTCAGTTGCTGCGCTAAGCCAATCTCTTTGCACTTACACCTGCACCCAACATTAACAACAACATCATGCTTCAACTCCCACCTTTCAGGAACAACAACAACAACCTCGTCACTCTCTCTACGACCTCTTGTTCTCACACGAAATACCTCTTTCAGTTTCCACCCTAAACTACAACTCAAACGCTCTTTCAACACAATTCGTTGCTCTGGTACTTCTACCCTCTTTTTCCTGTTATGGGTTTTTACTTAATCATCATAAAGTCATAACTTTTGATTATTACACCCTTCAATTTTTCACAATTTACCCCAACCCCTTTTAGGGTTTACCTCTAATTCTATTAATTTGTTCACTACTTACAACTTCATAGATATAGGATTAGGGTCTGTTGTTTGGATAAGCTTATTTGAGTTTATTTAGTGACAATTACATTTGTGATTCTATTTGGAAGATATTATAGAAACAACTTAAGACATGTTCAAAAGTTGTTTTTAGCTTATTTTCATTAGAGATTATGGAAAAAACTTATGAAAAATGCTTGTAACTTATGCGAAAATAGTTTGATTTGATTTTACCTTTTGTCATTAAAATAGCTTATACATAAATGCTTATCCAAAAGTTGTTTTCACAAGCTCTTTAGAATAGCTTATGAAAACTGCTTATAGCTTATTAGAAAATAATTTGATTTGATTTTATCTTTTGTCATGAAAATTGTTTATACATAAACACGTAAAGCATATGCTGTAACTTGTTTATACATAAACTCTTTCATGTGTCTTTTTTCCTTTTAAATTTTTACCACGAAAAAATTATAATTTTCTTTCTTTCTGGTTTTGGTTTGTTTCAGCGTTGACTCCTGAATTGAAGTCCACATTGGATAAAGTTGTTACTTCAAACAAAATAGTATTGTTTATGAAGGGTACCAAGGACTTTCCACAGTGTGGATTCTCAAACACGGTTGTGCAAATATTGAGGTCTTTGAATGCGTCTTTCGAAACGATAAACATACTGGAAAATGATTTATTGCGCCAGGGACTGAAGGAATATTCCAGTTGGCCTACCTTTCCTCAACTCTACATTGATGGGGAGTTTTTTGGTGGCTGTGATATCACTGTTGGTATGATTTTGCTTCTGCCTTGGTTACAATATTGGAATAATCAATCAATGCTGCTTTGGTGATAATGTTAACATATGTTACTTGTTTTTCTAATGCTTGTTTATTTTGGTTTGCTTCACTGATGGAATCATTTGGACTTTGGACACGAGCTAACCAAAATAGCGAATTAGTAATTGTAAATAAGTTAATAGGCAGAGCTATGATCAATTATTGAATTTCATTTTTTACATTTGAGCTAGGAAATATGCTACTCATGCTGGTACTACTAGTGAATGTCATGTTAAAACTAATGGAATTATTATTACTAGGTTTAGCTTGTATATACTTTCATTCTAGTTCTTATGAGATTAAAGATTCAGTAGTTAGAACCTAGAAAGCAAAGGGAAAAGAGTCATATATCTTGAGATTGATATAAAAGAAAAATTAGAAATACCAAAGATGACCAAATTGATTCAAATGTAAGTAACCTGGCACAGGTTCTATCATGCTGGTGGCAGAGACACTGTTTTTTATCAGCTATTGCAAAATGCCAGTTTGCACATGTATTATATTTTCGGTTACATTGACATACCTCGCTTCCTTGTAATTGATTCATAAAAGTTGAAAAACAAAAACTTGTTACTCTCAAGTAGGTTCTCCAGCTTTCAAATGTTTACTACCTGCTGTTACTATTGACTGCATAAGAATCAGTTATTAAGATTATCTTAGTAACATCAGATGAGACTATATTATTACTTACCATCACTTGATTTATAGAAAATAATTATCCTATTCTCACTTTGTTTACAGAGGCATATAAGAATGGGGAATTGCAGGAACTGGTGGAGAAGGCAATGTGCTCTTGAACAGATGGAAGCAATGGGTTGGGGATGAGGAATTCTCCCTAAGTTATACCATGGCTTGGGGATAATGGACCAAATATATTTGTATGATACATACATTTGTGTCCACAAATGTCTATTCTTTATGAGTATATCACAGTACTATATTTCAATTATCCATTTGAATGCGAAAGTAGAATATCTCATTGAATAGACAATTTTAGTGCTGGTAGGCGCTGCTTCAAACTTTGTTCATTTAATCAATTTTCTTGCTTGTGTAAAACTGTCATGTTCTGAATAACAACTACAAGATCATAGATTCAAATCGTGAAAACCATGCCACGAGATTTGTAGCCTTGGGTTGAATTTTTTGGTAATGTCATGTCGTGGCATGAGATTTGCAACCATCAGATCACAAGTTGGACTTTTTGGATAATGTCATGTCATGGAATGAGATTTGTAACTATCAGATCACAAGGTAGCAACCTTAGCTTCCTCAAGGGTGAAGGCTCTAAGTATAGCCCTTTATGCAGTATACTTCTCTAAAATGGTAGAAGCCTCGTGATGTGTAGTAGATTGTGGACTTAAATATTTAGGGTATGTTATCAATTCAATACTTAATGTGCCAATGTACAAGGGAACTGTATCACCCTTCTAGAGAAATTACGCTGTTATCTCTAGTGAAAATTAACACTTACTCGGCATATAGTGAAAATTAACACTTCCATTAAGAATAAAATTCAAAAGTTATGTTACATTGTGAATAACTCTCGATTCGCAATAGTAATTTCGGCAAAATAAAGTTAAGTGCCACACCTTCACACAAAATAAAGCTCTGGCCGGCTATACTAGGATTGATGAAACACATATAAACATAGAAAATCACTTTCAGAGGAGTGGCAAAGAATGTCAGATGACAGCAACAACAATCATCAAAGAATCCAAGACAAAACCAAAATGTGGATCAGCAAGCATTGTCCACAAACAACAGCTTTCAATGCAGGATTATCTGGTTAGGAATACTATGGTTTTGAAGAAGTCCATGCAGCATATTCTCCCACTTGCAAATTGCACGGATTTTACTATGATTAATTCCCTTTGGTCAGTTTTCAATCAAGAATCGACTTTCATCGTAAAGCTACATCCACGCTTGTAAAAATCATAGAATGGTCCGTTGATAAGGACTGCCGTTAGATGAGAAGACACAATGCTAAGATCCATTGCCTTTTTCTTGAGAAGAATGATGTGACGAGGAAGAGTGAAACAAAGATTGCGCAGCTAATAATCTGTCCCTTAACATAGCATTATACTCGTACAAATTTTTGAGATTCTTCTGAATATCAGACATGTTCATCTCAGAACCACCCTTGCATTCTGCATCACATTTGTATACAAGTTATATGAGAGGTAGTAGAAGCATTAGCTAACAATTTTTCAAAAATTAATAACACAATATTATGTTCGTTATTTTTCTCATGTGATGTTTTTTTAACATATGTTTACTCAAATGTGTCAAACAACAAAGGTCAAGCTATATAACATTCTCTTTCCAAATTGGTATAAATATATTACTTTCCAAGTTAGGAACTTGTAATCACAATGTCTTCTATGGTCATCAGCACTTTCTTTAATAAGACAAAATATGGAAGGCATTTATGATGGTGTGACAGTGGATCTAAGATCTCAGTTTCACTTTTGAAGCTCAGCAAAGTAACATTCAACAAAACTTATTTCACATCAAAAGAGATTGATTTCAATATCACCAAATAAGTATGCTGGTCACTTTATCAATTAAAATAAACACTAATAATTAGTGAAGTGGTATCAACATACCTAATGAAGGTGGAGGTGGAATAAAGTTCTCATCAATAATAGACGACTCTTGAGGTTGAGACAGTGAGGAATCTCTGCTTGAACCAACAATCTGCTGCTTTTCCGCATTTTCATAATACATTTTCGACTCATTTGTAGATACAAGTGGTTTTTTTATCAATGACTGGAAGAAAAATTGAAAGATTTAATTTAAAAAATGTTTGGCATCAACAATAGATTTTACTAGAAATACTTGCTACAAACAAATCATGCTAACAACATATCCTAAACTATATACATAGGGATAATGCACATGTTATCTTATGTGAGAGTTCTTGACATGAGATGAGAAGAACAATTATGATGTGAACCAAAAAAACTAAAGAGCATATACGGTGTCAGCTTTACCTTGTTGGCAGGTAAACTCGGTTTTGTGTACCAATTTATAGAACTTGTTTTGCTCTGCAGCCTTGGCTTACGGGATGACTCACTACCACGAACTGAATGCAACATAAACCCACCACAATTAGGTTTCTTCTTAGATTTATCATAGTTTTCATCATCCATTGTAGGACAACCATAGGTGTACTTTACATATTTCCTCAACTGGTTAAAAGAAGAAATATCAGTCATATAATCAATAACTAAGAACCCTATTATTGAGTACAAGGAAATTAATGTGAACTATATAAGATGTTTTCAGAAGTCAACAAAGAAATTACCTTGTCCCAATTATCTTGAGCTTTACGCCGATTTCTAATTGACCGCAAAACACTATCCTCATTTCTGAGCTTCTTTACCCTGTATTCGCACTAGAATTGTAAAACAAGGTTAGCACAATATGGAATATAAGTATGAAAAAGCTATGAATCTATCAGGCTATAAGCAATCAAATATCTGTGATGAATTGTTAGAAAATAGAGAAGAATGTGCATATCTGTGACGAAAATATAGGTCTGTGTCCCAGACTTTCGATACAAGATAAAAATATCAACTCCTATCAAATCTTCTATATTGATTGAATCATTGTATAAAACAAAGTTTAAATTATTCAGGAATCCTAATTGAATAATATTGAGAGAGGAAGAAGTAAACCTGTATCATTAGATAGAAAAAGATGCCTATGCTAATGCAATACAAGCCACCAAGGTCTGCAAGGAAGCTCACTGCAGATAAAACAGAAAAGGATTAAGTTATCAACAATGTGCACCAAAACAGAATATTCAAGCAGAAAGGTAGCAAAGATACGATAGTTTCTCTAGCTAGATTTTGTAGTTGAGTTAGGCACAATCTATTTTAATTTTTCTAACAGTTAACATATTACAAATTTTTAGAACAAAAACTCATGGCTCAATTGGTTAAACTTATTTAACTATTGTAGAAGATAGCTTGCAAAAACAAGACATAGAAAGATGCTTACCAGGACCCAAAATACTTTGTTTATCAACCTCCACAACATAAGCAGAGAGAAAATTGATATACAACGTGGTGTTAACTAGTCCATCAACAGAATTTTCAAGAGATGTTCGAAGTTGATTTGTATTGCGAAAAATTGAACCCGGGAGGAACTCGTGAAATAAAGGCTGAATGAGCTTTAGATCATGTAAATTATGGTATATTCGAGGAAACAAGTTGAATTTCAAAATATTTGATTGCCTCCCTCTGAATGTTACTGGCCTATCATCAAAAGCGCTTCCATTTTTTAGCGTTCCATTAACAAAACTCACGTGTTTTTTAGCACTATCCATTGAAGCAAGATGGAATTCGTAACCAACTGCGGTGGCAGGATTATTTGGGAGATCAACAAACTGCCATGAAATGTACATGTTATCAGAGATGAGCTTGCAATTTTTACACTTGACTGCTATGGTTGGTCCCTTGCTTGAATTGTGACATGAGTAGTTCGCTAAAGTTGACAGAGGAACAACTCTTTCATCAATAAAGCCTGGATTACCGGTAACTAAATTACCGAGATCGCGTAGATTTGCACAGCTCATACTAGATATAGTTGTTATATTGAACTCCATGTCATTGAAAAATGAGGTTAATTCAGGTCCATTTGTTGCTCTTACATTATGAACCTCAATTGATCTCTTTGATATGATCTGGTAAAGCAACCTGATGGAAAATAGAATAAAAAAATAATGATTTGTGATAAACCAAAATCGAAGTGTAATAAGGAAAAAATAATAAATTTCGTGAAGATTTTATGAGGCATCAGAGACTCACGCAGCAAACAAACCGACAAATAGTATCCAACTTGCTATGGAGAAAGCTCCACCAAGTTCAGTTTTGCGTTTGGTTACCACTTTTTGATCATCCTACAAGAGAGAAAAAAAATGGCGCTCAATAATGCAATTTTAACGCATAATGATACAGTTAATAACAATGTGCAATTGAGTTTATTCCTTCATGCTCCTTTAGTAAATAGAATGACTTGAAGAGGATAGTAGCTAATAACACTAAACAATATGCATCCATTGTAGCCACAGTGACACCAAAAAGGTTAAGGACCTATTCATAACCAGGAAACCAAATCACCAATAACATGACCCGAGGTCTGTTTGGGTTGACTTATTTGAGCTTATATATTGGCATAAACACTTGTGAGACTGCTTGGAGAGCTTATCGAGACAACTAATGACATGTTCATAAGTTGTTTTCATTTAAGCATATTTCTATAAACTCTTTAGCATAGTTTATGAAAACAACTTATAGCTTATATGAAAATAATTTGAATTTATTTTTATCTTTTGTTATAGAAATAGTCACTTAAACATAAAAACTTACGTGATAAGCACTTTTGCTTGAAAAACTTAATTAAGTTGTTTATACAAACAAGTCACTACTTTATATCCAAAAAATGAAACTAAGGCAAAAAAAGGAAAATTTATGAATGAAGTTGGATTGCAAGGTTAGTAAAGTAAAATCTTAAATTTGGGGTAGCGGGCATGAAGTTAAATTATCATCATATTTCATCAAATCAAAGAATGGAACAATATACCATATGGAACAATGTATTTATTATAATTAGTAACTAATCAAAATAGGAATCAATCAATGAGCTCATCCTTACTTACATCTAATACATACTAGTATAAACTAACTTAACTAAACACCAACTAATTTAACTGATAAAGCAGAATTAACTGCAACTAAATTCTACACAGTTTCATTGCAACAAAACAAAGTACTAACCAACCAATGTCTAGTAGCAAAGCAAATATCCAAGCGACTAATAAACCATCTAAGCTGAAACCAAACACCACGGCCATCACCAAGGCTCATAAACCTAAGAAAGAAACAAAAGAAAAGCCAAGAAAGAAGCATAACAAGTGTAGCCTCCAAAAACACAGCTTGTGACTGTGTAAACTTCTTGATTGTATCAAAGCCAGGGAGTGTCTCTGGGATGCTAAGTGCATAGTAATCAACACCCGAATCTGTTGTGATATTTGAATTAGCATCAAAGAGGTTACAAGTGTTTGCCACAAGGTCAAGAACATGCCCTGGTGTGCAAGCACAAAAGGTGCCATTGTAGGTGATTGAATTTGAGGGACAAGTCATTGAAATTTTGAGAGGTACCCAGTTGAAAAAAAAAAGGGAAAGATTGGAACTTGAAGTTAGATTTGGGTTATTGAATACATAAGATGAAATGGGGTTGATGTTGTTTGATGGATTTGTTGGTAGACAACAGAACCAAAGCAAATAACGTTAGTTTTTGTTTTTGTTTTTGTTTTGTGTGTTTGAGAGTTCCTTAGCGTTGAAGCAGTGGTGATAGATAAAGAAAAGAATTAAATTATGAGTTGTTGTTTTTGGTGTTGTAGCTGGTTTTTGTGTAACTTTGTTTTGCGTGTGTGTTTTGTATTCGTTTGTGCTTTTTTTACAAAGCAGTCACATCACAGGCACAGCACAGGTTAGTCGGAACATTCCGCTTCTTTTTTCTAAATTATTATATGTTACCACCACATTAATTCATTCTAAGTGTTCTTTTTTTGGTACATTTTAATTCTAGATGTTTTCTTTGACTCAATTAATTCTACGTGTTTCATAATTTTGTTTTTTATTTTTATGATTTCGTTAATAAAAGTCTCAACAATAAAATAAAAATCAAGATTGCATACATAAACGGATTCTCTTCAATTCATATATAATATGGTTTATGAATAGTATATTTAATTAAATAATGAATAATTTAGTCTCACATATTAAAATAAATATGATTTTTTGTAATAAAACTCGACATATATAGGAGATGATTGATAAATATAACACTATAAATACATTTAAAATATCTAATTCTATTGTAAAAGATATATCTTTTATAAATTTCAAACTCTTTCATTCTTTATAAATACTGCAAAAATAATTTTATATAAACATAATTAACAAGTCATAAGTTATTATTCCTTTACTATAAATGTATTTTTTAAGGCAATATACCTCAAATATTATTATTTTAAAAAGTGGATGATGGGATTATATTTTTTTTTATTGTTTAGTTCAAACTCTAACTATATATATGTGTGTGAATTTATCAAAGTAACATTATTGTAAATGTTAATAGAGATTAATAATTGTTACGGTGAAAATAAGAAAAAATATTTTTTTTTATTCAGTAAAATATTTATTTTAAGAGTTTTTTCTTTGTAAATAGTATACCACTAGTTATGCAACAAAGAGAGAATTGTTATTACATTTATCTCTATATATATCACCTTTGCTGACTAATTTACATCCTACTCTATTATTCATGCAGGTTCGCCCCACACACACACACATATATATACGATCTTCAAATGATGTAATTAATTTGTTTTTCTCATTACAACATTTATTATTTATTGACAAAAAGTTGTAAAATAGTTTAGTAAAAGTAATTAATGTGATTAAAAAATTGAATGGGATCTTATAAGGGATAAATAATTTTCTAATAGTTATAAGTTAATTAAAGTACGGTCTCCGAAATAGTAACTCAGTAGTTTGGGGTGAGACATCAAACGCAATATATGCTTGAAGTTTAAGATTTAATCTCTTTTATGAACTTTTTTTCTCGACCTAATATATATTAACTATCATCTATATCTATTACAATTATTTATTAACGGCTATGAGGTGTTACAACAATAGTAAGAAGCTACTTTGTAATTATTTAGAGATGAAGTTCAAATCCATGAAGATTAAAAAGACATCAATTTTTTCTTTATCACCTTCATCATTTTTATCAAATTAAAAATAAAAATCATTAATTGATTCCTTAATAAACTTGCATCCATATCATAAAAAAAAATAAAAAAAATAAAAACAGAAATCTCAGTTTAAAAATAAAGAAAATCTAAGCCTAAAATCTAACAAAACAAAATCTGAATCTCGGTAGGTTTCCATAATAAA
>JBBPBT010000151.1:12090581-12106299 GCA_037974875.1 Cicer bijugum | reverse complement strand
TTTTTCCTTCTGGGTCTCAAGGTGAGTTTTATTTAGTTGTTCAAGAAGTAGAAAATAGTACACAGATAAATAATAACGAGGAAGAAGGTGAACATTGAAGCTACCCAAAAATTAGACTAAACTTAAAAGATCATTGATATATTTTTCTTAAAATGTAAAGGTTCAATCATGAAAATGTGTCAAATTTAAAAGACCTCAGTATATTTTTCCAAAATATTATATATATGTTTCCAAGTGTATGAGTCAAGTCTACATTGACTCCATGAGTTTATCTAAACTCTCGGGTTTAGAAAAGTTGTTAGAAAAATTAATGTAATGAGAGTCGTATATATACATTGTGATCCTTTAAATATATTTTATTTCATATATTCCGGCAGAGTTATTAATATTTTACAAGAAAATCTATTATTATCTATATAAATAAATAACTGTAAAGCGAAAAAGAAATGAAAGGGAAAACTACACTGTTTAGATATAGAATACAAAAAATATGGACATCAGTAAATTATCTGAAATCAGAGTTCTCTCCTACTACGGGCAAGATCACTAGTAAAATCTTCATCTTGCTCACACTGTTCCAAGAATTTCTTATAAGCAGGATTAAAAGCAACAACAAGACGCAGATACTTTGCAGCTTCAGCCTTTTGACCAGAATCATATAGAGTGCTGTAAACCCAAGAAATCCAACCCAATCACATGAGCAAAATGGAAATAACTGTGTCAGAAGAGGAAAGTTTCAACACTACATTAAGGTATTTAACCTAGGCTGTACCTGGCAAGCAGCAGCAACCCATCAAAATAATAGCCTTTGCTAGTAGGATCTTCAGGCTCCTCCATATTTGCAACTCTTTCAAAGTGTGCACGCCCTTCATCCCTCTTTCCCTGCCATACAGAAAATTGAAGAAATATGAAAATTGAAGCCAAACCTAAAAAATAACTAGAAGCTTTTAAAATTGCCATGCATGATATGATGCCTACCAAAAAAGTTAGGTAAACTGAAAGTCAAGACAACAACGGCTACTTAAACCCAAACCAAGTTCCAAAATTTGTTTTTAAGAGGAATAGAGGTGCAATTTTTAACCAGGTAACAGGTATTAGGCACTTAAGACACATTCCATGTACTAAATGTCTCAATAGTTCCTCCGTCAAATGTACACTCAAGTGTTTTATGGTCATATAAAAAAAAAACTTAATCAGGCAGAAGTTTGAATAAAAGTTGAAGTATGCATTTTACCTGTCGTTCACATGCAATTCCAGCCCATTGGGATGAAAGAATCAAAAAATCAACCTCTTCTGGATCAGTTGGGTGGCCAGCGAGTGAAAGCTAAGGAGAAATCAGTAAATAATTAGGCATTAATGATGCAAACTAAGTGAAATGAGAAGAAATTTCTAGTATAAGTAAATGAAAAAGAGCAATTCAAAAGAATAGTTCATGGACGAACAAATACCAGACCAGATATTATTATAAATAATAAAACCAGAATAGCAAACTCAACAATACGGTGGTATGAACTCACACCTTTGATATTGCTCGCTCAAAGTATTTGATAGCTTCATCATTTATTTGCTTCAGCAATAGAACTCGTCCCATTAAAACCAAAGCTCGTAAGTATTCAGGGTCCTTATCAAGTGCCAGTCTGTATATGGGAGTTAATAAAGCATTGTCCCATCAAATCAGAGATAAAGCTTAAAATTACGTTCACAGACGGAGAAAGGATAACTTCCTTTAGTAAATAAAAAGGGTAACTTACTTTAGTAAAGGTATTGCACTTTCTTTATCATTACTGGATAGAAATGGAATTGCAAGCTGTAAACAAAATCAACCATTAAATGGTGACAAATTCTTGGAGTTGATAAAATTTTAATGACATATCACACATGGTGCATGTTCATGTTCTTTTTCACTCACAGTGGTCAGTTCTACAGAGGACATGTTCTCCACAGGTATTTTATGCCATTTTTCAGGTGAATCTAGCGGATTCTTTTCAGGAGAAACAGTTTCCTTGATAGCTGCTGTTGTATTATTGCCTTGCACCCCCAGTAGAGAGGATGTTTTAGAAGCACCGATATCATCAGAAGCTGCTTTTTGACGATTCTTGTCAAGTAACCCCAACTTTGCAAGGATAGTAGGATTTCTAAGAGCAAAGTGCTGCAAAGTTTATTTTAAGATTTATTCTTCAACAGTAGCCGAAACTTAAAAAACCATGAAAGGCACAAAGTTTTCTTATTAACCTGAGTGAGCGTTAATAAACTATTTGTAATCCAATAGAGTTGGCTTCCCTGCAAGAATAGATTACAGTAACATAACACTACAACCTTCAGATTATGATGGAACAAGTTTACCATAAAATAAAACAATTGGAATGAAAAATGGCACATACACAATAAGAATGTTTCAGCAAAGTGATTGCTAACTAATCCTCTGTTAAAATTATGAGAAGCCAATAAAACTGAAAGCTCCCCCTTTTTATTTGTGATAGGTATTCATAAGTAATCCTAGTCAGTTAGTAGAAATATGGTTAGGAGAAATAATGAGGCACATTGCCTACGAATAAGAGGAAAGAGTGATAGAGAAGGTAGCTTGTCATTTTGATAGAGTTGGGGCCCGTTGGCATTAGAAGGTGCAAACATTTGAACCTGTGCAACATTGTAATCTAGGGTACTTTCCCTATTCTTTTGTAATAAGATACTAGTTTCTATCAATTTGACTAGGGATACCCACCCATGCAAATTCAGAAACGTGATCACAACACCTTGGGTTTCAAAACAGGAGAAGGTACCACTAGATTGAATTGTTGCAGAAAATATTAACTCTATCTAGTATCAACTACTACAGTCAGGCTAGACCAAGTTACCTAGTTAATCAGATTAACTAACAAACGAAAATAGTCTCTGATGGATTATAAGAAAATTGTAGCTTATATTAAAAAATATATTATAAGTTCCCTTAATCTTCTACAACCATACATCCCCATTTCTCAGAGCAGCAGTGCCTACAGATATCTTGCATGTCAGCATATTAAGATAGCTTCAAATGTAGGTTATGCGTAAAATGTGTAGTCAGTTTTGGTTTTTTTATTTTAATCCAAACCATTCAGTCTTTGAAATCCAGTAGTAACCATCTCTCATATATGGTCTACTAGCATAAATTCTCAGCATGCATTGCAAAGATGTCATTTATCCAATTAACATCCTAACTAAACCACAAAATATGTGAGGAGTAAAATTACCTGAGGAATACAAAAGGTAATGAAAGCTATAGGCAGCGTTAGAAAGTCCAAATATCGCTTGTAGTACTGCATCAACAGAAATATTTGAATTACTGCTTTTGATTCATTGAACTGAAGCATATAAAACGTTCTTAAACACTCTTTGTAGAATGAAATAAAGATATTTATATGACACAAAATGAAAAATTTGGAATTCGGGGATCAACTTTGTTTTTGCCAAGGAAAATTAATAGGAAGTAACACATAAGAACTGTTATAGATGCTATACTCACAGTGGATAGCAAGTCAAAAATGTCCTTCGTTTCTGCAACCAAAGGCTTCTTAAAGGATACCTGATAAATCAAAAACATAAATTAGTAAACAGTCTACGACTGACTCATCCATGCAAGTAGCAAAACCCATGAGTCTATGAGAGAATTAACTTCAACTATAATTGCACAACCAAACACATCTCAGACAAAACAATAAATTCACTCTATTATATAAAAAAACTAGAATCTGACTATTATTATTTTTATAGCACGTCGAATATTAGTTATTGTCAAGAATTAGAGTAAAATCATATTTATTGAATTGAATTATGTTGGCAATACATCAGTAATATATATATAGAATAGATTACTAAACAACCAAATTTAATTAGTACTCATATATAACTAAATCCCTACTAGTAATCCTATTCAACTGAATCCCTATATTTGTGGGATATTAAACAGAAACAGATTTTGACACTCCCACACTCCCCCTCAAGCTGGTGAATAGGTGTTCTTCATTCCCAGCTTGAATACAATTCTTTCAAAGTTGCTACTTTTTAGCCCTTTAATTAGAAGATCTGCAAGGTTGTCATGAGAGGAGTTATATGGAGTGTAAATTAGGCCAAAAAGAAATCTCGAGGTGCTGCAATGAAGGCAGCAAAAAGGGCCACAATGAAGGCGAAACCGCAATGAAGGCAGCAAAAGGACCACAATGAAGGTGGCTAAGATTTCATAAAAATAGAAACCGCAATGAAGGCGGTAGGTTTATGCGGAAGCAAAAAGGTAAAAATAAATCTCAAGTTGCTGCAATGAAGGTGGCTCAAGTTTACCGCAATAAAGGTGGCTAGGGTTTATCAAAGATCGAGAGCTCTGATACCACATGTCAAGAATTAGAGTAAAATCATATTTATTGAATTGAATTATGTTGGCAATACATCAGATATAGATATAGATATATATATATATATATATATATACACTAGATTACTAAACAACCAAATCCTATTAGTACTCATATATAACTAAATCCCTACTAGTAATCCTATTCAATTGAATCCCTATACTTGTGGGATATTAAAGAGAAACAGATTTTGACACTCCCACAATTATTATACTATATTTGTATACTACTTTATTGTTGACCGAGCTACTAGTGAGACGAGCAACGAAGCTTGTTTAATAAATGAGACAAAAACCAATACAAAGTTTGATTTCGTCATTATAAACAGAACAACAGAACCAGTAAGCAAATGCAGAGTATTAGATTGTCTGACTTGAGTGATCACTAGCCATTGATCAATTGCCTTTAGATCCATTAAGTTTGCCACATACTTTGGCTCAGCAATCATAGTTTTATTATATCAGCTTCCCTAAATACCTTAGTATTTGGCTCTCAACTACATTCCAACTTCATCATGGGGTTGCCACAAAGACACTAATAAATTCTGATTCTCTTTTTTTTAATAGAATCAATCTGCTTCATGTTAAATGAATGCCTTTAATGCACATAGGTATGTAGATGAAGGAAAAGCAACAAAAGGTAAATAGAGATATAATAAGGCCACTCATGAATATGGACTCAGTAGTCCATTACCTGAACAATAATGTAGTGCAGACCAGCTGCCAGAAAAGGAAAAATGAACCCTGAATAACCGTGAGAGTGTTCTGTTAAATTCTGGAACCATAAAGTACCACCCTGCAATATTTTGCATGTTTAAATCATTCAGAAACAATGGGTGTCTGTGTGAATAACTGAGTATGGTGCAAATATCAGTCAAGACTCTACAGTTAACACATATGCAGCCTCTCTACAGACTACGCATAACTTACATGCCATCATTAAAGCTTACAGTTATCATTTTAATCCATCCAATCAAATTGAGTTGGATTTTCATGTTGGATATCTTATGAAGTCGTTTTATTTCATTCATGGAACTACAACCTTGTAAGACACAATAGGAAAACAGCATTTTAATTAGAGCCTTACACAGTTGAAACCAGGGTGACCATCCACGGACATCCTCCTTATGCTAATCATCCACAAGAAAAAGCAGGGAACCTGGAGTTAAATTAAAAACTTAAATCATGATGAAATTTTTGTGAAGCAACTATATGATAATGTGACTTTGTTCATCCATATTTTGGTTTCTCCAGAATGATAAAAAAATCAAATTATTGTACTGTGTTTTAGTATCCACTTCCCAATTACAAATTTACTGTTAATAGGAAGTGGGATAGAATTCGGTCACAATGTGTAGTTTATGCAATTATCCTGTGCACTAGGCTGGATCAGAGCAAACACTTTTAATGTTGTCTGTCTCTTTGACATTAAATCTTTCAGAAAATATTGTGTTTTTATCCATTCTCCAATGTTCAGCTTACAGCTGTTTTAAAGGTATTTCCATCTCAGTTTTGCAGACATTGGGCAGCTCTGCTGCTGCATTATCACTTTTTTCTTTCTGACAGCTCCCATCCCCCTTTAGTTTGGTTTACTTTTATAGGATTCACATACTTATCTCTCACCCATTTTACAAGTACTTTCTTCCTAATCCCTATCCTCTCAAATAAAGCTTAATTGAGTAAAATTATGGGAAAATAATTTCTCGGATGCAACAATTCAACTAATGTTGCAACTGTGGTTGGCTCAAAGGGTAGGAACAGAGTGCATCTACTAAAGGTCCTCAGTTTCTGGTGGTCGTTTATTGGTAGGCAATCTGTAAGGTCTGAGTTCTCCCTGAGGTTTGTGCACGGCCTAACCTTGGAATGAGGCATTTTCCTCTCCACCTAAACTTTCTTTTTACCACAACAAAAAACTAATAGTCAAACAATTGGGTTATTGCTAAAGATGCTCATTTTAGATCAAATGCTGCACATCTTTAGCAGAGGTTTCAGCTTCTAACTAGCTCATGATGCTTCTTCTGATATTCAGGAGAGTAAGAAAAAGTTCAAATCTGAAGAAATAATCATCAAAAGTTGTTGGAAATCTTAAATTCAGTGATGTAAGAATTCTTCAAATTTAAGCTGTCAAGATATTCAATGAGGTAATGTATAATCTCTACATATGATATGTAATGTAAGCTATGTTCATGTAGCAAAAAACAATAAATTCACTTGAACACTTAAGCTTTATTCAAAACCCTGTTCTATTCTGGAGGAGAGGCTGCAGTCTTTTCCTTTTCAGAATTTAGACATAATTTGATTTCCATTTGCAGGTACTACAATTTAATACCATTCATAGATTTTCTTTTCCTCTTTCTATATATATATATATATATATATATATATTTATAGAACTCTCAAGGTCAGGGAATTTCTTTCATCCTCGTTACAACTACAGTATACTGCTTTTCTTGGTGGTTGTTTTTGACTGTAATGTTGTTAACAAAGGTGACTAAGAAGGAGAAAAAGGAAAATTCATTGCTCTAGGGTTCATAAGAACGTTTCCCATGAAATTAAAAATATCACCTGAACCATAAACGGTACCAGCGGCCACACATATGAAGGGCATCCAACTGCTTTTCTCTTCTCCTCGAAGAATAAAAACTGACGTATATAACTCTTTCCTGAGAAAGGTGGTGGGAATGGAGGGGGCACTTTAAGAAGTGAAGGAATCAAACAAAAATTAATAATAATTTAAGTAGATGAACTACATATGTAAAAATAAGAAGAAAAAACATCATGTACAGAGTGCTTTAAGAGAGGTGAAAAGCAAGTATTCACTCTCAAATTCTAACCATAAAATGAACAAAATACACCTCAAAGGAAGAAAAAAAACATTCAGATGCACCTCAAAATGAACCAAAGCCAAAATCAAAAGGCTTGTGTATACAAGCAAACAAAAACAAAATCTAGGTGACTGCTACGCAACTGGCGCACATAATGGTGGCAAAAGCTAGGATGAAATGTGTTACAATACAACATAAATCAGGAAAATAAAACTGAATAACAGCAGCTATAGAAAGATTGAAAAACACTGGCTAGAATTATATAAGATAATCAAGCTATGAAAAAGATATACATACACATAAAAGAAATGATAATCAGCTGCATCATGAACTTGCAGAGCAAACTTATGAATTTATTTTTGCTTCTCATTAAATTTAATAACTATTAATAGATAATCAAAATTTAGCATGTTACAAAGAGAAAGAAGCAATTAACTAAATTGAGTGGAGCAAATGATACTCACATTTAGGTACAAACTCTGAAATCCTTTTAACCTTGTGAAGCGTAAGAATTAAAGGAAAAAGCATAACAGTTCTGAAAGCCAGAGTAGACGAAACTATAGTTATCCACCTGAAGATTCAAATACTGAATTAACACGAACATTCAATTCAGAATCCAAGATATAACAACGAATCGAGTGAATAGTCGATTTAGTAATAAGAATACGAGACATTGAAGCTTACCATGGAAATCCAGTAAGATCGTGCAATGAGTCGAGCATCGAAATCACGGCACGAACAGGGAAAGCCGGGTTGTCTTCGCCGCCGGCACCGGCGCTGTCAACGACCGCTTTTAGAATCTCCGAGTGAACCGGAGTCTCGGGACCGAACGAGTCTCTCTCTAATTCGCGGTCATGGAAAGAGCGAGTGGAGAAAGCGCGAGTGCGGAACGCGTCGAGAAAGGAGGGAGTTGGAGGAGAGTGAGGCGTGGTGGGAGAGGGGAGTGGAGGAGGGAGATGAGAAGTGAGGACACGTGATAGATAGAGAAGTGAGGAAGGACGTGAACGGCGGAGATGGGAGAGGAGCACCGCCGCGGATGCCATCGACGGCAGGAGGAAGAACAGCCTAAATGTCTAACAACTAACGCTGAGTGTAACTTGGCAAAGTTCGGGTGTGTTTTTCACTTTTTATCTTTTAATTTTTGGGAAACAACATTTTTTTTTAGTAAAAAAAGGGATTTAGAGTGATAAGAAAATATATAAGTTTAATTCAATATTTACACCTAAATTTGTCTCTTTTTAAATGCGTTAGTAGAGATCAAATCTATAACTTATCATATTTAATATAAGTCTTTTTATTATTAAACCAAACCATTCAAGTTAAAAAAAATAATCTATTTATTTAAATTTAGAACAAACATATATAATCTTTTGCTTATAATTAAATTTGTATAATTGAAATTGTTTTATTTTTATTTCTATTTTAAATATGTACAACAAAAAATATGTTTAAAGTAGACCTTAATCCACCATTGAAATTGTAGAAGTACGACGACAACTTTTTAGAGAGGACGATTTATTTGCATACACTTTTTGACAATAAAATAAATTATATTTAAGATTAAAATATTTTAAGTTATAATAATGTGTATCTTCGACATGCGTGATGTGTTTTTGGTAAAATTTATTCTACAACTTTTATGAATAGTTTATTAAGATTAGTGAATTGTTTTTACCGTGCTTTGTGAATCTACACTTGATTTTGGACACAATTTTTTTATGATCGGGTGATAATTGTTATCATCGTGTAGCTCAAATTCATATATTGGAATAATGATTGCTATCAAGTAATATCAAAAGGATGTTCATGTGATTTTTTATCTTATTTCACCTTATATTTTCTTTAGTGTCTAGTGATATCCTAATTCTCGGAGGTTTGGTTTTAAAGTTAAATTGAAGTAAACAAAACACAATACAAACTAAAACAAAGTAAAAATAAAATTTTGAATCAAATTATGAATTTGAAATACAATTAGTCATGTCCCATTAAAAAATCTTCTTGATACATCAATGTGCAACAATAACATCTTATGAATTCATTTTCTAAAATACAATATGTAATTTGGAAGTCTACCTCGTTAAAAAGTGATTCTTAACCAACAATTATTTATACCAACATTACTAATCAAACCACATCTAATATATTAGTTTCCTTCATCAAGTATCAAAGACACAACAAAACCATTCACTTTCTTAACAACATCTAAAGTGGGAGTATGTATGACTCGATTATGTTTATATGAAAATTTGTATTTGATTTGTTCTTTTAATTAATGTTATGCACAAATTTTAAAGTGATGGTTCAACTGACAACAAATACCGATGTTATTAAGTTGAACATCATATCTTAAATTTAAATGTGAAATCTCACAATTATGTATAAATTTCAGACAATAATTATATTATATTATATATAGACAAAAAAATATTATACACACAACTCTTAAATTATTATTATTCGCTTTCCATTGATGATAATGACAATACACTAAATACACTAATTGTTATTAAATTTGATTTTCAAAATTATAATTACCTTTCTTTTATTTATAACTTTTCCTTAATTTATGACGTGAATATATATGATAATTATTGTGGAGTAAATATATTAAGTTAAAAATATAAGTAAATTGATGATAATATAACCATCACTATAAATACGTGATATTATGATTATATAATATTATAAAGAATATTCAAAAATAAATTAGCAGTCTAAATTTCAATTGTAAAATTTAATTTGTATTCTATTTTGTATTTTAGAGATATATTTGAGAGTTGAATTTTAAATTTTTTGGAGAGAAAATTGTATACATATATCAAGATTTCAATATTGTTTCTTATTTATTTATAGAAATAACAGAATAAATCATCATATAACATTTTAATCACTTTTTAATTGATCTTAAAATATTTCATAATTTGTTAATTTAGATATCAATAAATCTTTGCATTTCACTCATTCTTCCCACATTTATTTTTATAAAGAGCAATGCTATATATTACGAAGAGGGTGTAACATAAAATACATGACAATTATATTTTGATAAGAATTTAAAAGGAAAAATATAATTAAAACTTAAAAGGCACGAGAATCGGAGTCCGAAGTTTAAAGCAGGCTAGAGCCGGGTCATTATTTTATGCGAGTGATTTTATTGTTTTGTATTTATTTTATTATTATTATTATGAAGATAATTTCTTGATTAGTACAACAACAAGAAGCTGAGGACGGAAACAACACAGAGATTCAAGGATCTTGTTCCCCCTTTTTTCTGAGAGAGAAAATAGCTACCTTTAATTTGTTTTATTTTTACTTTTTTTTTTTTTATTATTAGTGATTTTTATTTATTTAATGAATGAATGAAAACACCGCCATCTTTACTTTCTCTTACCATTGACTCAGCCGTCCTTAATCTCTCCGACATCTCCGATCTCTCTCCCATCCCTGATCATATCCTCCTCGACCTCTTCCTGGTACCATTCTTATTACTCTCTCTCTCTCTCATACTTCATTTTTGTTGCTAAGGTTATCCTTGTTTTTTATTGTTCATTTTTATGCCATTTGATTTTCTCAGTTAATGCTTCTTATCTAGATCTCTGATTAAAAGTAATGTCTGACCTGCCAATAATCAATGTTACTGCATACATATCATATAATGAGTAAAGGAATGTTCTTTCTGTTTGTGTTTTTTGCTACTTAAGGGATATTAATCCATTTCTATTACTCGTTTAGTATGATTCTAACTTATGTGTCGTTTCAATTAGTTTCTCTTGAGATTAATTTGTTGGTTGTGTGCAAGGTTCATGATTTTTCATAATGCAAGAATTGTGGTAAAATGTGATTGATTTGGTCTCAATTGTGTTTGCATTGTGGCCGCAAAGACCTTGATGTCGCGGCCACCGAAAACTTGATGTTGTGGCCTAGATCGCTGCTGGACCTTTCTTTTAGGACCCTAACTGTGTAGCTGCGAGTGATTTGTCTCTCTAGTTGTTTTCTTATGGGGATAATTGAAAATAACTAAGACTTGACCAACGGGGGTTGAGTCTAGCAGAAGGGGTCAATCTCCCACAATGTGGCGAACCACGATTTTAATCTTAGCTGAAAGAGGTGTCCACATGTAGCGTTCAATAATAGCTCAAATAGAATTAGCTCTAGGGGAGGAAGATGTGGAAAACCAAAATAAAAAATAACTAAGACTTGTGTCAAACAAAATATCATACAAAGCTCACTTGTCTTTATTACAAGTTTGAATTGATAGTTATTGGTGACATCATTTTCTTGTTTGGAAGGCTCAAAGAATCAGATTTTGTTTTGTGCCTTTTCTTTTGGGCTATCGAATTTTGGATTTTGCTTTTTTCCTGTTGCTGTAAACATCTGACCTTGATAACTGGATCAAATAAGTAAGGCATCCAGCAGCCATAGAATTTGGCTTTCTCGTGATTCATGATTTGGAGTTGATATTATTGTAGAGCTGGTTTAAATCCTTTAGTTGCCTATATAAAAGTTATAGTACTTTAACTAGTTTTTTCTTTTTATCATTGTCATTCAGCATCCTTGTGACATTCCATAATTTTCATGCGCAGAGAATATTGAAAGCTGGAAAGCTGACTGAAAAAGTTCTGAAACTGTTTATAGCAACTGGTAAGGATGAAGTCATCTCACTTGTTCAGGCACTGAATATCCAACATATTGTGACCCCTGTGCTTCCTACCAGTGAGTTATTTTAAAATTTTATCTTATATGTATGGTAATTATTCCTGTAGTGATTAATGTTTCTTTTCTGACCTTTGGAAATCTTCGTACAGGATGTTCTGAGAAATTCTAAGATAAGATTGAAACTATTGTCACAAGTTTGAGTCCAACTCACAATCTACAATTTCAGTTTGTGAAATAATCTGTATTGTATTGTATACCTCAAAAGATGTCTCAAGTAATTATCAACGACGACGAAGTTGACATTGTGATTGGTGCCCTGCACTCTGACCTCACAACTTTTATGAATGAATGGAAGCCAGTTTTCTCCCGCTTCCACCTGATAATAGTCAAAGATACTGACCTCAAGGAAGAGCTCCAAATTCCCGAAGGATTTAGCGCAGATGTCTATACAAAATCTGAAATTGAGCAAGTGGTGGGTTCCTCCACTTCCATTCGCTTCTCTGGCTACGCTTGTAGATATTTCGGCTTTCTAGTTTCAAAGAAGAAGTATGTTGTCTGTATTGATGATGATTGTGTTCCAGCAAAAGATAATGCGGGGAATTTCGTAGACGCTGTGGCTCAGCATATTGTGAACCTCAAGACTCCTGCCACTCCTTTCTTCTTTAATACACTTTATGATCCATTCTGTAAGGGTGCAGATTTTGTTCGCGGCTACCCATTTAGCCTTCGAACTGGGGTTGATTGTGCTCTGTCGTGTGGACTATGGCTCAATCTGGCAGACCTTGATGCACCAACTCAGGCTCTCAAGCCATCACAGAGGAATTCACGATATGTGGATGCAGTTCTGACAGTTCCTGTTAGAGCGATGTTGCCGGTGAGTGGAATCAACATTGCCTTTAACCGAGAATTAGTTGGCCCTGCATTGGTCCCAGCTTTGGTGTTGGCAGGAGAAGGAAAAATCAGGTGGGAAACTGCTGAAGATATATGGTGTGGATTGTGTGTGAAAGTTATATGTGACCACCTAGGCCTCGGTGTGAAAAGCGGATTGCCGTATGTTTCGAGAGCAGAAAGAGGAAATGCCATAGACAGCTTGAAGAAAGAATGGGAAGGAGTGAAAATGATGGAGGAAGTTGTTCCTTTCTTTCAGTCTGTAAGGTTGCCACAATCAGCTACGACAGCAGAGGACTGTGTGGTCGAGATGGCCAAATCGGTGAAGGAACAACTGGGGAAAGTCGATCCTATGTTTTCGCAAGCCGCTGATGCCATGGAAGAGTGGATCAAGCTCTGGAAGTCAGTTGGATCTGCTTGAAGCTCCTCAACCAGTGATTGGCATGGTTTGGAATCTGGATTTGTTTCATCCTCCCATTAGGATTTATAGGAGTTATAAGGTTATAGCCTTACTGGCTTCTATATTTCTTTATTTTATTTAATCTATGTTACATTACATCTGCTTTATTTGTCGTCAACTAAGATTACTTTTTACTTGACCGAGTTAGACTGAAGGAAGAATAAAATAGTACTGATTTGGTTTTGTGACAGTTGAATAAATGTTTGTCTTGCTTTACCATTTGGTATTTTTTTTAACAAAATTCCAAGGTGTGCTAAATGTGTAACTCAGCCTCACATGCTTGTGAATGAGTGTCAATTGCATATAATTTTCAGCCTGTTTTCATCTACTCGATCCGTTCTTTTGTTTTCCATGATGGTGGGGGGTGTGTGCTTCCACAAATGACAAGGGAACATTTGTAAGAACATGAAGTGCTTATGCAAACTAGTTTCATATTTGTAAATTTGATTCTTAATTGTTCTATATAGCTGCTATTATTTATTTTATTGTTTGTAATTTTGTGTAGAATATCACAATTTAATGCAAACGCCATATTTGCCACATCTTTGGTTTTTGAAAAGGTGATGTTCCTTTCGAGTGATTGTACATAAGTTGATTCCTTCAAATATTGTTCATGCTCTTCTGCTTTACATTATCATCTTTCATCAGAGCATTGCAAGTTGCAAATACAACTTGAGTCAGCTTACAATTTTAGAGGATTTAGAATAGCTTATTTGAGGCTTTTATGACAGAAGCACTTTTTTTTACAGAATGACAGAAGCATTTTTTAAGTATTTGGGCTTACAAAAATAATTTATGATATATGTTGACATTTCACAAGCAGTTATTATTAGTTTATTTTGATAAGCTCTCAATAATAATTTTTAAAACAAATGTTAACAGTTAGTTAAGTTAACTTTTTTTACACATTTTTTAGGGTTTGAACCCATCTTTCTAACCGTTTGAATTTGGTCTTTTGATTAATTCATTCCTTCGATCAATTAACGATAGGAAAAATAAAATTGGTTATCAAATTGGTGTCTATAATACTAAAGGATCACAATATTTTGGTGAAATAATTTAAATCGAAAGAAAAGATAATGTATTAAAGGTTCACCGTATGGCGAGTGGGTAAATACTTTTAAAGATTAAATTACTTGTATGTTTTGTATCTTTTTCTTGTGTCTATGTAATCTATTACATTCTATCTAAATAATAATCGCTATGTTTAAACAGATATGCATGTAAGAGAGTTTTTTTGTTTATCCTCCATCTTGTTATAAAATCACAATTTCATATGGAAATGCATATTCGAATGAAAAAAATAGTATTACTGTGTTTTTATTTGGAAGTAACACCTTCAAATTTCAAAAGACAACTAAAATACTTGTGTACTTCTAAACATAAGTTGAGCACAAATTTGAGTTCAGACAACCAAAAATAATCATGAAAAAAGGCACCACAACATACTTTTAGATGGTATATTAAATGTGAATAAAGAAGTCTCACATTGAATGATGATAAATAGATATTGAACGTTAAATAAATGGGAAGACTCATAAATTCATTATCTTAAGATTTTAGGTTAAGATGTGGTGTGTAACTCATTTGTATGATTGTTGTTTACTCAATGTAATAGTCTTTGGAACCCCTCATGATCTAACTCCAATATCATAGTCTATAGTTAGACGCAACAAACTTCTTGTATCAAAAGTCTTTATAGTCAAGGTATTCAGACGACATGTCATGTTGACATGAATCCAACGACATTGCAAGTAGATGAAAAAGCTTCCGGTGTAGGGGAGCATGCCCAAATGAATAAATTGTCTCATACTTGAGGAAAAAATTGACCCATAAATCTACTATCTTAAAAGTTTTAGGTTAAGATGTAGTGTCCAATTCATTTAAGTGGTTGCATTCGACCAAATGTGACAATCCCTAGACTCTCTATGATGCAACACTTTTGCATCCTCCATAATATGCTTTTGATAAAATAACAAAATAATACAATAAATACTAATACTAATACTAATAATAATAATAATAATAATAATAATAATAATAATAATAATAATAATAAATTAAAAGTGAAGGAGATGTAGATAAACAAGGAATTTGCATGCGATAAAAAAGGACATAGAAGGAATTTAATTTTTTTTAAGAGTTATAACAAATAATATTTACTAAAAAGGAAGAGATAATATTTTTCGTTAGAAGGAAAGCTAATGTAGCACTTCATACGCTAAAGAAGCTGTATATATGAATTATTCGATCAAGTATTTGGTCTTATTTCTAATTTTATTTTTTATTATATTGAAAATTTAAGTTCAAAAAGAGTATTTAATGATGATAAGTACTTTTAAAACAAGTTTAATTGATGCCTCCTTTTAATGATTAATAATTGATTATTTTTCGATAATTATATTACATAGAAATCATTATATAATTAGCCATAACTATAATATAGGTATAGAAATTTGTGAAACACACAAGATGATTTTTTTTCTTCCCTTTTTTCAATCAAGT
>JBBPBT010000151.1:12049011-12086460 GCA_037974875.1 Cicer bijugum | reverse complement strand
ACTAAAATAAGAAAAATAAAATAGAGAATCTAATTTATTCAATTAAAACATATATACTAAAAAGTATATTTAAATCAAAATCATTGACTCAAATGTCATATCATGGCTTTTTAATTGATAGATGTCATCAAGAACTAAAAGTGATGGAATATGAAATTGCAAGGATGAAATATAAAAAAACAATTTTGTATGGACAAAATCAACTATTAACCCAACTATTAAATTTCATTATCTTATTTTATTATTTTAATATAAATTGTTTATGATGATATCATTATTGTGAGTATGACATCAACAATCCTATCTTATTTATTATCATGTGTGCATTAAACATATGATAGGATAATATTCATAATTTCACTATTATATTTTATTTTTATTCCACTCTCTATCCATCATGGACACCAAAGAAAGAGCTCTAAAAGTTAAGTGCAACAAATTTTATTAAACCCTTCAAGATTACTCTAATAAAAAACAAATATTATTTATAATATTTGTTTCATTGGATTCTCTAACAAGTTTCAACCCAACAAAGTAGTAATATTTTATTTCGAAAATCAAATGTTAATCTTGAGTTTCTTTGAGATCCTCGATATATCCGCCGTTTTTAGAAGAATTTGTCAACGAGTTAAATTCATCATCACCTATATTAACCAAAGTTAAGTCACTTACACGAGAGTCAACTAAAAACCAAGAGATAAAAACTATATTAATGATTTGATCAACGCATGCATATAGTTTTTTTTTTTTTTAAATCATACATATATTGGGTAAGACATGTAAAACCACACATACCTCATGTAACTTGAAACATGTTTTATTATATCAACGATGTAGCAAGTTATCTTCAAATGTGATCTCATAAAAATTGTTGTAAGACACCACTCGATTTTATCATTAGAAACTAACATTTATCAGTAAACAAATGAAATTCATCAAACCCAAAGAATAAGAATAGTAAAGAATAACAATAGAATCGTGAAAATAATCAAGCATATATAGTAAGTTTCTCCATGAATGCATTTGATTTCCAAAACATTTTAGAGTGGTTAACAACTTTGCATAAATGTATTTAAGACTTTCTTATTTAGAAAAAGTCAAAGAGAGTAATATAAGTTAAGCCTCTTAACAAATGAAATTATAAAATTCTAATAAAATAAAATAAAAAATTTGTGAAGAGATGTGAACTCCTTAAATGGATCTAAATTATTTTGAGAGATTAGTCTTTGTAGTTGAGTGTAAAATTCTTTGATTTAAAAAAACTATTTTAATATTGTTTTTATTTTAATCATCTAAACTCTACCACAATTTGTGTTTGGTTTAATGCAAGTTGGAGTGATGTTAGAGTTAAATATGGTTTTACTTTCTATAAATTTTATAATTTTAGTTCATATACAATAAAAATACAATTTTTAGTCAATACGAAATTATCAAGCATACAATTTTAGTCTAGGCTATTAATTGAATATATATTTTTGAATAAATATTTTTCAAACATATTTACAACAATACAAAAAGTTATTCTGCAAAAAATAAATTCAAAATTCGATTTCTAAGTCTATAAATTTATTACTTTTATCTTGAGTTTTTTACATTTTAAAAATTCATATATAAATTTAAACTTAATAAACTTTAAATTTTTGTGGAAGAACATTTTATAATTATAAAAAATCATTCAAATTTTTTTAAAGGACAATTATTAAATCGTTTCAACTTGTACTAGATTCCTTAAATAAATGTTTTTAACAAACCAATCTTTGTTGTCTGAATCGAACGTGGTTCTCTCACAAATCATTAAAAACAAAAATTTGAAAGGGTATCTATCCAAAAGATTCCAACTAAGAAGCTGACACAAACACAATTGTATTGAGTGCTGTGTATTAAAAACCGATTTTGTGTTATCTAATATCTATGGCTTCCCATGGTTCTCTTCTTCATGCTCCTCCTCCTCTTTCAATTCCCACTAAAAACTTTCATCTCAAACATATTCTTTCTATAAAAGCACTTAAACCTACCACCACTTTTTCTTCTTTCTTTCCTTGTTCTTCAACTATAACACAAAGAGGTTCTTGTTCACCGCTCATAGCATGCTCCTCTTCAAATGGTAGAAGCTCAAATGATTTAGTGGATGATGATGGTGTTAAGAGTGTGGAGCAGCTTCTTGAAGAGAAACAACGAGCTGAATTGTCTGCTAGAATTGCATCAGGAGAATTCACTGTTAATCAGCAATCTGGGTATGCATCAATAACCATAAAGTTTCCAAATTTTCATTCTTTAATTGATTTTTTGTGTTAATTCAATTATGGGTTAGTAATTAACTATCAAGTAACACGACACTGTTTATAATTTTTTTTAAAAAAAAAAGAAGTAATTGAATGGAATTACATGTGTGTATTGTGCCAACATGTCTCGGACGCGGACATGCCTTCAGTCTGAAGTGTTACCTAGGTCTTTAATTTTAGATATGACTTTATTTATAGTGTGTATAATTTGATCTGGACATGATCCGAAACTGATTTTTATTTATTTATTTATTTTTGGGTTGTTCTTTTGTGGGTTTGATATAGTTTACCTTCTATATTAAAGAAGAGCCTGTCAAAGGTTGGAGTGCCCAATGAGATTCTGGAATTTTTGTTTGGCTTGTACCCAAAAATTCCTGAGGCAAAAGGGTCAATTAAAGCCATTCGAAGTGAGGCTTTCTTCATTCCATTGTATGAACTTTACATCACTTATGGTGGGATTTTCAGGCTCAATTTTGGACCAAAGGTTAGTTAAGTCTTTTTACCAGCTGAATTTACTACCTTGTCCCTATATGGACTCCATTGACTAAATTATGTGAATTAAGAAAATTGGTTGTATCGTAGTATTAAATTTGTTTACAATTTGAATTTTACTAATTTTCTCTGTAGGAGAGATAATTAATTTAGTTTCATTATAATGTTTATTATAGATTGCAAAAAATGTAACATAATTAGGAGTATGTTGGTAAATAAATAATTAATGCAATTGAAAATTTGAAAAAAAATCTTATGAAGTAGTAGTTCATTTCTCTTTGAAACCATGTCTTATATGCGATAGCTGATAGGGTAGGTGATTTGTAATCACACTGATTATTTGCCATGGCACTGGAATGGGGAAAGACTCCCCTCACCTAGAACTTTACTATGTCGACAATACAAGGCGCTTATATCGGATAACTGAGTTTCTTTATTGGTTATTCTGCAGTCCTTTCTGATTGTATCTGATCCGGCAATTGCAAAACACATCTTGAAAGACAATGCAAAGGCTTATTCTAAGGTAATCAAAATCAACATTCAACAATAATTGGCCCTGTACAATTACTTTTCTGCTTTGGTGCTTCTTCCTTACATTCCATTGTTTGTTGCTTCTCTATGTGCAGGGTATCTTGGCTGAGATCCTGGATTTTGTAATGGGAAAAGGGCTTATCCCAGCTGATGGGGAAATATGGCGAGTTAGACGGCGTGCTATAGTCCCAGCATTGCATTTGAAGGTTTTCTAGTGTTCTTTGACTGATTAATTTAAAGTCACTGTTGAATCATATCCTATAAATACTTCGATACAATTGAGTTATTTGAAAAATTTAGAAGCTAGGTAGCATAGATCACCAACCAATATTGATGATCATCATTAGAATGTCATTCATGACATTTGGATCTATTCATTTTATTTATGGTGTTGAGAGATGCTTGCAACTACACTATCTTGCTCTTGATTTCATTTCTTGATTGTAATTATAGTTTGTAGCTGCTATGATTGGCCTTTTTGGACAAGCTACAGATAGGCTCTGCAAGAAGCTAGATGCTGCTGCATCTGATGGAGAAGATGTTGAGATGGAGTCACTTTTCTCTCGATTGACATTGGACGTCATTGGCAAAGCAGTGTTCAATTATGATTTTGATAGTTTATCAAACGACACGGGTATAATTGAGGTAAACTTTTTGGAATATTCCTTACACAGGCGTACGTAGTAGGTATTTAGATATGGAGGCAATTAACCCCACATGAAATTTTTTCTTACTTAATAATAGCCTATTTCTCTAGAGATCCACTTTTGTTTTTCAAAATATGAAAAAACATAGAGACCAGTTATAATTTTTAGAAGCTTAGGTATTTTCAGGTTTCTTTTTGTCATGACATTATGTATTTTTGTAAAAATTTATATCTGTCTTCCGCGAGAATATTATAGGACTATTTTTTGCCAGCATTAATAAAAATTTCGGGATCTGCCACTTCTTCCCTTCTGTCTGATTTTATGCCATTGTTCTGGTTTACAATTTATCTTGCTGATTCCCAGTGAAGTTACTAAGTACAAGTTTCATATTGTTGCACTTTATCTAATTAGTCAGGCTGTTTATACTGTACTGAGAGAAGCAGAAGATCGAAGTGTTTCTCCGATTCCAGTGTGGGATATTCCAATATGGAAAGACATATCCCCGCGTCAAAGGAAGGTTACTGCCGCTCTCAAACTTGTCAATGATACACTTAACAATCTGATAGCAATATGCAAGGTAATTTTGTCATTAAAGTGACATAACTTACACGAGTGACACACTTATGTTCTCAAAATAGGTTTAAGATATTATGCATCATGTGATTCCACTGCATCAAGAAACTTCTAATTATTGATATGTTGCCTACAATCTTGAACCTGCTTCAATTATAAATTTACATTCATCATCATGAACTTGCAATTTTTGCGCTTTCTTTGACACCGTCTTCTAAACTTTAATACAGTAACATGATTCCTATACCGTTAGCTAATTTTTCAGATATGCTGTGGAATAGTAAGATAGTTTTAATCCTGTTGTGCAATTCATGATTGATAGACCACATCTAGGTCTACGAGACTACGATGTTTCATGGACATTGAGGCACTCGATGTCTGATGATTATTCTTGAATCCATATAAGTTTATGACTAAGATTGGTGGAACTTCTATAATTTCATCATTAAAGCACAGGTTTTGAATCTTTGGTAGGTTACCAGATTATGGATATGCTTATATAATAAATACGTCTTGAAATTTACATACTTTTGCATAACAAAGATTACTTCTCTGATATTTCATGCAATAGTTTTCCGGTCATTAACCGGCTCTTCGTTAAAACCCACTTCAGTGATTCATCTTATAACTATCGTGAACCTTGAATACTACAGTTCTATAAACTCTTAAGTTGTTGTTTCATATATGTTTTTCGATTATCATTTACAGAGAATGGTGGATGAAGAAGAGCTACAGTTTCATGAGGAGTACATGAATGAACAAGATCCAAGTATTCTGCACTTCTTGTTGGCGTCAGGAGATGATGTCTGTTAGTTCTTCTCAAATTATTTTAGCTAATAGAGAAACTTGCTGTAAGTGCAAACTATGAAAGTAATGACTTCTTGTAGGTGTCGAGTAAGCAACTTCGTGATGACTTAATGACAATGCTCATTGCTGGACACGAAACATCGGCCGCTGTTTTAACTTGGACCTTTTATCTTCTTTCAAAGGTAATATGTGGCTAAGGTTAATAAAAAAGGGGATTACTGTTCTTGTGATCTTTTATGTGATGATTATCTTATTCTTTTTTGGCTAACTGTCTATTTAGCACCGACTCTTCAGATCATAGGCGTGTCAATATCTGCATGTGTTAGTGTCTAACACCGAAACGAAACCGACACATGCAATTACATTCAATAACTTTCATTTTCTTAAATTATTATTGATGTTTACGTGTCAGTATTGTGTCCGTGTTTGTATCGGTACTCCATAGCTAACTGTTACTTTATATGGAATTGCGTTATTGAACTGAGCAGGAAAGTTTGAAAAATAAATCTTTTCATATGTACAAATGTGTGGGTGTGTGTCAATATCTATACATATGTGTGTGCTTATGTGTGTGCATCACGTAATAGAACATTGGTTATTTCTTCACATAACCCCAGATCGAAATGCACACACTTATTTCTTTGTTGTCGAATATAAAGTGAAGAATTAATTCATAATGCAGTGAAGGCTAACACTAATATATTTTCTTCTTTATATTGGCTGCAGGAGCCTAGTGTCGTGGCCAAGCTCCAAGAAGAGGTTTCATGAGTTCCTTAGCTTTCACATTAGTATCAAAGTATCATATATAGAAGAATAGGATAATATATACATTTTCACAGGTTGACTCTGTACTTGGTGATCGATTTCCAACTATTGAAGACATGAAGAAACTCAAATATACAACTCGAGTGATAAACGAGGTATAAACATGACATATCTCCCATCACGTTAAAATTGATTATTTTATAGCTAGATAGCGATGGACTTTTCTAAATGTATTCAATTTTCAGTCATTAAGGCTTTACCCACAACCACCTGTTTTGATCCGTCGCTCTCTTGAGAATGATGTTCTTGGAGAGTATCCTATAAAAAGGTAATTCCAAAAATCATCGTCTTGTTTAGCTGGTTAAGAACAGTTTTCCCAATGTTTCTTGCCTTATTCAATAGTCTTTTTTTTATTTATGTTTCAACTTCAAATTTCTCTTAGTATTGACCTAAAGTGTGAGCTCAATGCTCTTGGTTAGAGAGTATATTACACTAACCTTCCTAAGTTTGATAAAATTACCTTAAATAAAATCTATTATCAACTTTATATCTAAATAGACTCTGTTCAATTTTATCCATACACAATATGTGCTAAAAGTAATTTTTTTTTCTCAATTATTTGCAGAGGAGAAGATATATTTATATCTGTGTGGAACTTGCATCGCAGCCCAACACTGTGGGACGGTGCTGATAAGTTTGAACCTGAAAGATGGCCATTAGATGGACCTAACCCTAATGAGACGAATCAAAACTTCAAGTACATTTACCTCTCTTTAGACAATTTGCATGGTTAAAAATATGCAGCCAAGTAATTCTGTTATTCTTCCTTTTAGATATCTTCCATTTGGTGGAGGACCGCGAAAATGTATAGGGGATATGTTTGCTTCATATGAGGTATGTCCATATGGATTCAGTTTTCTATAGACTTGTTGAGGGAGAGTGCTGTGCACATACTAATGATAATTTTTGTTTGTATGCTTTTATGATGCTTATTGTAAAGACTATAGTAGCACTTGCAATGCTTGTTAGACGGTTCAACTTTCAAATGGCGATCGGAGCTCCACCGGTAAATTTGTTACTTTGTTGTGATATTTTCAAGGTTTTATGAAGTCTTATGTTTTTAATCCCCCAACTTTTGCTAATATTCAATTTTGGTCCCTAATGTGTAAAAAAATTTATTGGTCCCCAATGTCTTGAAATGTGCTACAAAGTACAATTGGTTGCGTCCTTTTATTTTAGTCCATATAATACAGTTTGCTTTTTCACTTTATATTTTTTTTTTCTGTTTGAGTCCCTATCATGTAGGAACTAATCAAACATAAATTAATTATTATTTGAACTAAAATAAATTGACGAGGCCCAATTATGGCATATTTGAGGATATTGGGGACGAAAAGTTACTTCTATTTTCTTTAGAGACTAAATCCAAATGTTGACGTTAGTTAGGAGACTATAAACATAATTAACTCTTTTTGCAAAAGATAGTGATGACCTTAAAGTTGATTGATTGAACTCCTTTTAATTGCAGTTTACGGTTAATGAATAACTAAGTGTTCAGGGTGGCGTTGAACAACTGAAACACATAGTTTTAGTGCCGCCCTGATCCACTTTAATATTACAATGTGCTAAACAGAAACATTGACTGGTTAGAAAGTATTAACTTGTCATGATTTGACTAAAATCCTACTGACTCAACTCATTGTCACTTTATAGGTTGTGATGACTACTGGAGCCACAATTCATACAACACAAGGGTTGAATATGACTGTAACACACAGAATAAAACCTCCTATTGTGCCTTCATTACAAATGTCAACATTGGAAGTGGATCCATCCATGAGCATTTCTGATAAAGAGGAAACAGGTCAGAAAGGCCAAGTTTATCAGGCTCAGTCCTGATTGCTTTTGTAGCACATCACCAACCATACAACATAAAATGAGAGGATACAAAAATAATAGGTGTAGAGTTATTGTTTTCTATGTTCCAAGTGAAAGAATTATTTTTTATCATTCCTTTCTCAAAAGGAAGAGAGCAAAACATCAAATCCTTCACATCTTCACAATTCTTAGAAATACTAGAGTACAATTCATATATAAATTTATAAATATTAAATCAAGTATATAGAAGAGGCTGCACAGAATAAATTTAATAATAATTTCTTATTATGAATGCTTCTATAGAAATATAGTATTTACTGCAATTGAGTTTAATACTACATTTGTAAGAGCTTCTTGCAAAAATATTTGTCTCTTTTTGTAAGACAGTTTTCAAATTACAAGATGTATTAATTATTTTGTATACATTGAGACACATAAAGATTAACATATAAAAGTGTTTAAGACATTAATTTTAATGTATTAAAATAACATAAAATTATTTTAGATTTATGTAAAAATTTATAGATGATATATATGGAATAAACTTTCAATTCAAATGTCAGTTTGGTAAGATATGTAAGATATGTATTAAGTAAAATGTTATTAGGTGTTGTAACATTATCTAAATGTCACACCAGTGTAATTGAATCATTATCATTTACATTTAGTATCAACGCTTTACAATGTCTTGGCCTTTTAATCGCTTGATCTTTCTCTTCAATGTTTTTTAATATTTTTTTGAACGAAACAGTTGGTGGATCTTTTAATGTAATGATGACTACCTCAAATAATGCCATTAATTGCAATATTTTAATGTAATGATGGCTGTGTTATAAAACTCCCAATTTGAAAGAAGAGATAAAACCATTATTGATCTACAGTATAGGCATTGTGCCAAAACTCCCTTGCACTTGAATTGAATAAAGCCTTTAAATACAAAATTAACCCATGAAGTATGCAAGTTTCTTACCATAAAAGATTCCAACGAAGACTATCATCAGTTGTAGCCTTGTAGGGGTATATATCCTACAATCGTCAGCAAGAAGAGGTAAACACTATGACTATTGACAGTAAGTTGGATAACACTGAATCGTTCTGAACTATTGCTGGAGAAGCTCAACAAAATCACCATGACAAATTACATTTCAGTCTCTGATATAGCAGAACTAGGCTGAAAACTAAACATTTTTTTAGGAATTAAACTGAAGAATAAATATGATTTCATAGAGAGGAGTGTGTTGTATGGAGAAGCAGCTATTTATCCAGAAGAATTGTAGCAACCAAAGCATCCTCGTATAGAGAAATGTCTATTTACTAAGGCTACTTGCTTGGGTTCGGTCTCAGTATCAGGTCTTTGGCGCGGATAATGTTTATAGAAGGCGTTAACCGCTCCTACCACCCCATCTTCGTTTTTCATGGCGTTTGCAAGTTCAACAGCACGCCTTTTCACCTGCATAAAAGCAGAGAACGACATATCTAAAGATGTTAAAAAAGAAAGGACGAAAAGCCTCTTAAGTTGTCAATGAACACACAGCACTGGTTGGCATTACAGAAGACTACAAGAGGTGAAATTGTTCAAGATTATGTCCACTTGTTAGATACTCTTTGGCAAGAGAGGACATTTGTAAATTTGTCGTTTATTTGATTTTGTCTCCTAAATCGTTATATTTCAATTAATAAATGCTGCCAGATAAACATAAGTTATTTTTTATTGCTGACTAAGACAGTAAAGCATACTCCTTTTCCTGGTTCATTGTGCTGTCGGATAATTTATTTGTGACTGTTCTATCTAGATTGGACGGTCTAAATAATGTAGATTTACAATTTTTTGAACAATGAAGAGTCACCAATGTCCTCAATGTGTGGGATCCCCTGTCTGTGGACAATCCAGACTCATCGTGAACAAGGCTGGAACAGGAACACATTGTACATGCTAATGCTACATTCACAACACTAACTGCTCTGATCACAATTGAACATTACCTCTGGATTTAGCATAAAGCGTATGGCATCAACCAGCCTTTCCAACGTAAAATCCGCTACCGGGATGGGTGAAGGACCTACTCCCCTGGCATGCACCCGCTCTCCCCAAAATGGCTGGTCTCCGAAGAATGGTACAATAGTTGTTGGGCACTACAAAAATAGAGAAAAGGGGTTACTCTATTGTATGGTGGATATATAATAACACTGAAGTTATAATATTTCACATTGCACTAATTACTTCAGCTCTAAGACCAGCAGCAGTTGTTCCAGCGCCCCCATGATGTACCTGAAACAGTCGCAACTATCAACCAAGATACAAATAATTTAAAACAACTGTACTTTCCACCATGAAAAATTTAGTAAGTACCACAGCCGTGCATCGTGGAAATAGCCAATCATGAGGACAGTTGTCCAATAAGTACACAGATTTAGAATTCTTTAGTTCTGCCACTGAGAAAGAGAAATCACTACATGCTTCACAATCAAAGCAGCAAAAAAATGTAGTATACTGATGGCATGCTCGAAGTAGAAATCAAGACTCACAATTTCCAAGACCACCCCACCCTTTGTTGATGATACCTCTCTGCCCTGTTTGTTGAAGAGCTTGAACTACAATTCTTGTCATTTTTTCTGGTTCCTGTAGAGGCTGTTTCAAAATTCAAACAAAAAGTTACAACAGAATGTAGGTCTATAAGGAGTTTAATAATAGCATAGGTGTATTTTATTAATCACGATCATTAATTTCAGAATTTTAGCTTTATATAAATTTAGGTCTGTTGCCCCTCTGGTTCATATTGCTGATCTGGTGAATGCAGAATGCCTATTGAAATGATCTTTTGAGAACTAGAAGAGCTCTTATTTACGGTTCTAGGTTGACCCTTTATATTCAAGACATATTGCTTTTATTCAGTGGAGTTAGAAAAAACTCATCTTTAAGTTTGAACTTTCCTTTTCACAGATAATTTTCCAAGTTTCCAACTCAATTAATGGTACCAAAATATGTCAAAGAACATTTGATTCAATGCCTATATATATTATTGATTGATGATTTTAGGTGGAATGGTTCATTGCAAATTATACATGGAAAAGTTATAATTCAACGAACTATGGATTCCACATATTCATCATTGAGATCAGATGACCTAAACATGTAGTTATAGAAACTCACAAGGCTACCAAATCCAACATAGATAGGGTTTTTTCCTTCTTCAAGCCAATCAACTAGTGGTTTTGGCGGTTCATAATTTGAAGCAAGGTCAAGGAAACAAAATCCAACAATATCAATGTTAGGTCCCCAATCTGCAGATCAAGAAATAAACCAGAATCAGATCATCACAACATCATTCAAAAAGCAGCTCGAGTCCATGACTAACCAGGTCAGAGAAAGCAAGTGCATAAACTCGAAAAAAAGAAATACTTAATGAGACGATGGTAGGCATTAAGTATAAACTCTGTATTAGAATATCGACTTTTCAGAACTACAATGGCACATCAAGTGGCAACAGTGCAGACTATAATGATATCAGTACATTATTAATACGGATCTAACCTTTTGGTTTAGGGACCAAGTTGGGGCTCCAAATATAACCATAGGGCATTTCAGGAGGGGAAGTGTAAGATCCACGTAGATGATGAGTCATAGCTCCTAGCTTCAGCTTCTTCTTCCTAAACTCGTTTACCAAATCATGTATTCCAAGCCAGATTAAAGCATCAACTATTTGATATGACAGCTGAAAGACTCAAAACACAACAAATTTTTTTTTACCTTACACATGCCATGGGGTAATTAATAGATTAGTTACATTCATATTAACAAAACGACCACTAGACTCACTTTGTATCCAATTGGCTGCCTAACACGGGAAAGAGGATGATGGAACTCACTAGTAGGCCTGAAATATAGTCAAATATCATTAACCAAAAAACATATGTAAGTATAAATATCTCCAACAAATGAGCAAAACTGAGAACTATATTATGTCTTAAGTGAATGAATGATTCATGAAAGTAGAGAACTTGTGCTAGAAATTCCTATAATTTGAGTTTAGCTTTACTCTTTTCCCCCACAAAGCCAGTTTGTAAATTGAGGGATGCTCATGCTAATAAATACGTTTTCAGGTCATATTATATATGTTAAAATTCAGTGTATGTTTTTATTATTACTTGATTGTGCAACATCTTAAGCTAATTGTTAGTAGTCCTAGTCAACACAACTTCCTAGACATTGAATGTAATTATTGCAACATCATTATAAATAGAAAGTGTATGATCTCATTAGACATACATAAACTACTCATACATTATATGGTATCTGATAGGATACTAGATTTAGGATTTAGCCCAATAGGATTCTAAAGTGTTAGTTATGATTGTTCCTAAATTCTAGGGAAATCTGTTATAAGAGAAAGGGAAGGAGAGGGAGGAAGGAATTTAGAAATATTGTTAGAGTTGGTTAGGAGAGTTTTCTCTCTAGTTAGGAGCTTAGCTCTGGATTAGGAGTTCTTGAACTCTTGTTTATCTTTTTCTTTACTGGTTTTCCACCATTGTAGAGCTTCAAGCTCACCATTTCAGATTAAATAATAAACAATTTACATTCTTGAATTCACGGGTTCTATCAGTATTAGAGGAGGCTCTAATTTTGTGATTTGTCTATGTGCTTCACTACCGTTGCCGATGGCAGGATTTGTTGCCGGCAGCACCATAAGTACCGTTTTTCATAGTTTTTCCACAGTTCTGTCCTTTTTTATACTGTTACAGCTGTCCAACACCAGCTGCCCCTTTTCCAATGCGACCCACTGCTTAAAACCACCACAGACTGTTGTGCAATCCTCCGGCGAGCAGGACGATGCTTTTCCGGTCGCCAACAGCCATCACACGCGCCTCCACTTTCTCTTCATGTAGGACCCAGTGTCGCCGTCAAACCCGCGCATGCAATTCAGTGTTTCCTTCTTTCCCACATATTAATCATATTAGTGGTGCCTTTTATTCCACCAACGATCAATCCGCTGGTGACTCTTTTCCACACATGAATCATTAACGGTGCTTTCTCTTCTTGTCAATGATCATTGATGGCGAATTATGTTGGATATGACTCACTAGCCCAACAATTGTCAAACTTAGTTTCAATTTTTGTGAGAAAATGTTTTGATGTAACAAACTTTTAAAGCATAGTAAGTTTTAGCTTGATTAGGAGTGTTAAAATTCAGTGCATGTATTTACTATTATTTGATTGTGCAACATCCTACACTAATTGTTAGTAGTCTTAGTCAATACAATTTCCTAGACATTGAATGTAATTATTGCAGCATCATTATAAATAGAAAGTGTGTGATCTCTTTATGACACACATAAATTACTCATATTTTACAATATCTAATGTAAGACTCTCAACAAATCCCCCCACGCGTCTAAGATAGGAAATCTGAAGCGTAATCTAGGTAGCCCACCGGTTTTAGGATAGGCTCTAATAATATATTAGAGTTTGAGTTGGGCCTAACTCAACCCCCCACAAAACCACCTTGTAAGGTGGGCGATGCTACCAACTTAAAAATATTTTGTTAGGCCATATCATATCAAATGTGAGGCTGTCAACAAAAATATAGCTAATTGAATGCAGGATTAGCCCATGTCAGCAAACAAGACTTACGTCCACGGCATTGTGAAGAATATGTGCAGCGGAACATTTAGATATTCAGCAACATGAGTATGCCCTGCATAAATTCATACACATTAAAATAACAATATTTTTAGTCATACGTCCACAACATTGTGAAGAATATCTGCAGCTGAACATTTAGATACTCAGGTATATGAGCAGGCCGACCATAAGCTCATATTCATTAAAACAACAATATGTTTAGTCATATCATACATAATAGCTGAAAAAAATATCAGTCAGATTATTAGTTAGTCTTGCAGTCATTTCTCTCTGTCGATGAACTTCCTTTGAACTTGCTATCAGCAGTTTCCATTTCGGGAATCCCATCCTTAGTTATAAAAAGGAGGAAATTCTCGATTAGTCTAAAAATATGATTCATCATGCTTGAGAAAACTAAGATATTCAATCATTAATTTGTAAGAGTACCGAGTGCGGCAAGTATGCATATTTTTCTTTCCAACTCTTTCTTCCATGAGTTACTTATCACAGTCACTAAAATAGTCCTATTAATTTATTTACCCTTCTTTGATGTACCTAGTTATGTAATATAAACAGAAGCACAAAATAAAAGGAGAAAAAACAAGGCACTTGTATTGATTGTCACTAAAACTCCTCTTCCATAGCAGGGTAGTGAATGTACACCATCAAAACCCTAAATAGATTGGCATCTCAATTTTCTACGTGAAAGACTAGGAAAATAAACTACACCTCAGGCTCAGCCCCCTTCCTTCCTGAAACACCCCCCATTACCCAAGAACCTGTCCCAACTCCTAACTAACTTTTGGGTTAATATACCCCTAATAGTGACCCTTTTCCTTATCGTAATGAAATGGTGCAGTCTTAAAACCATAGTTCCCCTAGTTGTTAGCCATCAAATTTCCCTACAAATCAAAATAATCTAAAAATTGCTGATGCCAATAAAACACGTGCATCATATGCCTTGGACCAGTTCCACTCTTTGGAGTCAATCGCTCCAAACTCAATCAACATAAAATACCAGGTATCATTTGCCCTTTAAGGTCTCACACGAGCTTGATTTTGGAAACTAAAACCTGCTGAAACCCACTGTAGAGTTTTTCTTGTAAGGCCTTCATCGGTATCACCAGAGGTCAAACTACACGGGAAAAAGATTAAAAAAGTTCCAGCAATGTTTTTTATCTTTATTTCTTCTTAGGGTCTAACCATATTACAATTACTGAATATAGTATAAATTCTAGATTGAGATATTCAAAGTTTGTGGTGCACTGCTACTTATAAAATGTTTAATTAATAATGGTTGACGGTTTAAGAGTTATTAAACAAAGGCACAGTTATAAGGACCTGTAAGATTACCATTACACGTTTTTGTTAATTCTACCAAACACTTTATAGAACATCTGAATCCTTAAATTTCATAAGACTACAATTTTGTTGTTTAATAGACTTTTGGCCACTATACAATCTCTTAATACATGATAACATACAATCTCTTATTATAAGATAAAATGTTTGATTACATTCTCAGGAAAGCAGAAAAAGACTTAACTTGTCAATGTTATATTATTTTGAAGCAAAGTCTGTTGAAATTGAAAGAAACTAAATTTAAGTAAATCTTACCATATGCTGGAGGATTTGCAATTATTGCTTCTGCTCTAAATGGTTTATTAGAGTCTGGGTACCGACTATTGCATGCAGGAAGCAATGAGTGAATGATAGCTCTGATTTGATTTCTTTGAATATGTATTTCTGAAGGTCCTGATGGCAGCAAGCCTTTATTCTTGACCATATCTGCAGAAAATTATGAATAGAAATCATTATATGAATAATTTGAAAGCATGAGCAAAGAACAAATATCATTCATCATTTGACACGTACATATATTTATATTTTAAAACAGTATTATAAACATCCCCTCTCCTAAAAAAAAGGCAAATATGACAAACTTTGTCATCTAAACTGACAACCCAGTGTGCCCTCAATGAAGGCGGCTAGGGTTTCTAACACTATATTCGTCTAAATTGTGTTTGACTTTAATCATAATAAATAGAGCTGCATGAAAAATCCTTCTATCTGTTATTCTAGTTAATTGGTCATATCAAGCTATTAATAAAAGATAGTTCTGGAAGAAAATACTTGGCTTTAAAGCATTATAACAAGTTAAATTTACCAAGATCAAGTATTGGATAATATAAGAAATACTCACACCCCGCAAGAACTTTCGGATCTCCGCCTAAAGGGTAAAACTCCAAGCCTGCATCCAAGACAAAATCTTCAAAGTTTTTATGAGTAGCAAGCCTAACCCGGTGTCCGTCTTCCTGCAAACAAACTTCACCTTCAATCAGGTTGAATTACATTGGATTAACAGAGTTACGAAACAAAAACTAAGCTTTTCAAGGAAGAGAAAATGAAAAACATTTAAAAGTGATTTTAGAAAGTATTATGAGTTGTAAAGTACTACATCAAATAAAAAACAGATTTCTAAATCCATCATCAAACACAGGAGAGGCTTACAATCATAGAGAAAATAAATCAGTGGAGCTCATTTAATAAGCTATGGTTCATATGGGTTGGATGTGTGGGAAGTCAACCAAAAGTATTACTTTCAACCTATATTTTGTCAACAAGTTGTGCAGCTACAAAGTTGCTTTCGACTTATTCAAGTGTCAGTCGAAGTTACAAAACTTCCTTTTTCCTTATTATGTAGCAGCAAACAGTAGCTTCGACTAGGATAACTTATAAGAGAGAAGTAAAATCATGTGATTTTGAAGTTATTTGGAGTGTAACTACCAAAAACAGAAGTTGATGTAAGCTTTCTAAATTGATGAACCACAAGTTACTAAGACAAGACCAGTTATGTTCTAAGGATTTTGAAAGCAAATAAGCAAGCCAAAACAGGGTCATAACATTAAAAGTAGCACACTAGAAAACATTTGCTTAGTGCTAAAATACTTTGCAAACAATCAAGAGTTTCATCCTACATTTGTTGACTCATTTTATTCCAGTCACCGTTTATCAAAATGATTAAAGGTGTCAAGGGTATCATGTTTCTAACTGGTTTCAGAAAACTACCTTTCATCAATATAACCCAGGTTTTGAATTGCAAACTGCATCAGGTTGCAGGGTGGCAGCCACAACCATGACCATAGCCACAATTTAAAACCTTGAATATATAACCTAAGTGAAAAAGTACAAATATCATTTCTACTGTCCTTAACATTTCCAAAGTAAAATCAAATACTTCAATTCAAATCCCTATTATTTTCATGACCTTAGCATGAGGAAAGCAAGGATGTACAGCACATATTCTTCAAGTAAATAATCACAGTATAAAAAATACTACTGAAGAAACCAAGAACGAACAACACCTGCAGACGCTTCCCAATGGCAATAAATGGTTGGACATCTCCGCGTGTGCCAACTATAAGCATTGCAATTTGTTTCGGTGGAATAGGTTCAATATCCTGAATGAGTGTTTCTTTGCAAGATTCACCACTACAATCAATAATCCCGGTTCCATTTCCTAGAGACCGGTGCTTTATATGTCCTGGAACTTCAATTTCGACAGTACCATTATCATTAACCATGGAAGCTTTTTTTAGACATCTCAGCTGCAACATTTGCATACAAATTTCAATCATTAAAAAAAGTTAAGCAAAGAATTTCCGAGACAAAAATTACCACATTAGTATCTAAAGCCAATTAAAGCAACATCAAAAGATGCAGCAATGCAAGTCATATAGAAAATAAAAACCGAGTTTCAAAAATAGCAAATAGCACGAAATTGGAAGATTGCAAGTGAATTAGCCAAACCCTTTTCTTGTGGGGAACAGTCTCATCAAAGAACCTAGCCAATAATCCATGGTTTTTAGCAGCTTTAGCAGCTTTCTTACATTGACCCCGACTAGACGTTTCAGCTTCAGTCACAACACCTACAGCTCCACCAGTTGCTTCCACATTCTGTGATGCACTTGATGAATCCCTGTCAATATGTCCTGCGTAAGGCAAATCCACACCAAAAACAATACATATAATCACATAAACATGCTTTTCCCCCTCAAAGTTCTATACTACTATTATTCAATGTCTATGTCAATATTGATATGTTGACACAGAAAATAATTTGAGAAAGAATCAATTGAACACTGAGATTCCATGAGAGGTGTTGGTGCTATCTGTATTCTATTTCTATTTCTAATTTTCCCTAAAATCAACACCATCATAATCATAATGAATTATTACAATAATAGTAATGTATACACTTGTTCGCATTGCATGAGAAAATGCAATCTCTAGAAACTAAACATTAAATTGAAAGGAAATTGTTTTCATATTTTTTAGAATAAAAAAAAAGGAATACCTGAAGAAGTAGTTGAATGAATGGAAGCAGCTTGTGCGTCCAAATAAACTGAATTATCACTAGAGGAAGATTTTAAACGGTGGTGATTATTATTATTTTTAGTCTCCATTTGGGAGAATTGGAGAAAGAGGAAGGAAAGATTGTAGAAGGGAAATGTATTTGATTTGATGATGATGAAAAGGAATGGAAAAGTGTGATGATGGCGATGGGGAAGGGGAAGGTATAATAGTTTCTGTTTTTCTTTTGATATTTTTCTTTCACTTTCTCCTTTCGCATTTCCCAAAACGTAAAAAAGGAGAGAAAGCGTTACAAAATATACATGGTCGGCACGTGGAAGAAAGTGAAGATGTTTCAGAGGCCGTTACATTCCAATTTCCACCCCCGCATAATTGTCGCCGTCATGGCTTCATGCATGGACCCACACCGCATGATTTTTATATTTCATTTGAAACATTAATATTATAAATTGATTTTTATTTGTGGAAACTCTTGTGTTATTTGCAATTAATATTTTAAATTGAATTTTAAGGTTTGAGATTATTTTATTTTTTAGGTTTTATTTTGTTGGAGTTTGGTATGATTTTTTTTTCTTTTTAATTTGGTGTGATATTTTAATCTATTTTGTGTGATTAAGATATGTTAATTTATTTAAAAGTTTATTTTATTTTAATATATTTAAATAAAAAATCAGTTATATTTTTAAATAGAAAAAAATTAATATATCAATAAAATTAAATTAAATTTTGATATTTTATATGATATTTTAAAGAGTATGGTTTTATTTAACATTTTATTTGAATTTTATTTTGTAATTATATATGTAAATATGTATGTTTAAATTACTAAAATTTCAAATATAAAAATTTTAAAATTTATTTTTTATCATTAAAAGGTTTAAAATTTAATATAATAGTTATTGTAGTAATAAAAAATATTACCCATATTCATTTAAATTTAATTGTACTTTTAGTCTTTCTAATTTTTTTAATTATATGATTTTAGTCTTCTAATTTAAAACGAGTGAGTTTTACATTTTATATTTATCTATTTTTAATTTTATAGTCCCTCGTATATTTTCTCTAATTTTGCATTAACGTAGTTAATTTTAATGATGTGGAATGTCGAAGTATATTTCTATGGATATAAACATTTAAAAAAAATAAAATTTTTGTTAGGAATATACAAAAATAAAACATAGGAAATTGTTAGAAAAAACAAAAAAGTCTTTAACCTTTTAACTTTTTTTTTCCTTCTTCCTATCCTATTTATTAGAAAAGCAGAAAATTGTTAAGAAAAATTAGTGGGGAAAAATAATGTCTCCTGTTTTGATTTTTGTTGAAAATGCTTATATTTATGTTGGAATACACTTGAATATGTCACATCATTAAAATTGGTCACTTATTGAGAAAATATACCAAGATTGTAAAATGAGGAGGTAAATGTGTCGCATCAAACTCATTTGTTTTAAACTATAAGACTAAAATCTCACAATTGAAAAACTAGAGGAGTCATAAGTACAGATACACTATTTATTTCTAATGATGTGTGAATTCAATGGTATAAATTTGATCCTATATAACCTTTAAAAAATAAAGTTCAATTCCTCCAACAACCGTCGTAAAAAAAAACTATTTGTCACTTAAATCTAGGGAGGACAAATAAACACCCTTTGGACAAATACTATAATGTATGTTCCTGTACCCACATTTAAATAAAAATGTCCATATACCCAAACCTGTCCTTATATGGTCTATGGACAATAACTTTAATGCTCATCCTATACCCTATGGACACCTAATTATCTATATTTGGACCCGTGACCTACAATATGATTATGAAGAGATAATAAATAACCAAAAAATATCAAAAATCAATGAAAACATTATTGTAAATGATACTATGTGACCAAATTATAGCATCCAAAACATTAAAAAAAAAAGAGAGTATATATTGCAATAAGATAAATCATAAAATTATTTATATAAATCATAAATATAAAATTATTTATATTAATCATAAATATATTTATATATAGTGTCTGGTAGACACTAATATCCACTTAATTTTATCAATAATTACATCAAAGTAAATTTATATCTATAATATAATTTTTATCTTAATTATTAGATATATTTTATGCATGTGCTCATAAGGCCTGATTCCATTGCCACTAAATCTATAACACTAATTCATCTCCTCAAAGTTTGTTTTTATTTAAAAAAAACTTAATAGTTTAATAAAAAAATAAATGGATCTTTTAATAAATAAAAAACAGGGTCGAAAGATATTTAGATAATATTTTTTTATCATATACTTTCATATTTGTACTAATACTCCCAATTTTTTTTAAAACATTAAATATATTTTTGATTTTTTTTACTATTTTATCAACTAGCAAATAGTTCAAGTTTTATAGTACATGAGTTATAAAATGTTGTGTATCAATAAATTTATGTACCGAAAAATTAGTAAATTTTTGTTCAGTATACATCTTTTATAAAAATGAGTTAATAAAAATAAATTAAATAGATAAAAATAATAAAAATAAAAATTAAAAAAACTTTCGAAAAATCTGTGAGTTGAAGTTTTTCAGTAATTTTTAGAAATGTTAATTTTTTTTTTCTTATATTATATATGTTTTGAAAATGTTAAAATATATTTTTCAATACTAAAAAATTTCAAAAAAGATTTTTGGAAATGATCTTCTATACTGGAATTTTTTTTTAAGTTTTTAAAATTATAATCTGTGTATCGAAAAATTTAAAAAAAAAATTTGAAAAAAAATAATTTTTAAAGGTACAAGATAAAGTTTTCTTGAATAAAACTTGATTTTATGGGCAGATAAATTGAAACCTGAGGATTTGAGAAATGGGCCTTATGCGTTTTTGGGCCTATACTGCAACATCTGGAACAATGACGTGTACATTATTATTGGAGTAAATACGCAAGCAAAAAGAAACGTTTCTGTCAGTGAGTGTGGCACCTGTTCCTGTTCTGTTGTTTGTTCCTATTAAGTGCAACAACACAACACAAGAAAAATGGAGAAACACTAACCAAATACATTGTTTAATCAAGTTTCTAGCTCCTCCCATGTTTCTCAAACTACACTAGAGAGTGCAACAGCTTTCAACTTTCGTGTATTTTCTGTAAGCTTTTTATGCTTTTTATTACTCTTGTAATTTCACTCTTTTATTTTGTTTTTTGTTTTTGTTTTTGTTGTGTTCATTGCTTAGTTTTATCTTTTGTTAACTGCATGAATTTAGATTTTGTATAGTTTTGTTTGGTGTTGTGGAAAATGCTTGAACTGTGAATGAAAACTAATGATTCTTTAGTTAAAAATGGACCCTTTATCTTGTTAGGTTTATCTGCAAGGAATCTCTTTTTTATTTTTTGTTTTAAGTAAAAATAAATAGTGGGGTTTGCGTCTGTATTATTTCTAGCTTCAATTTATGAGTAAAGTTTGTTTATGTTTTATTTTTCTGTGCTGTGCTTGATTTTCCCCCCTTTTTGTACAAAGTTTTCTTGCTGTTTCAAATGGAGCATTTTCATGCTTGTGCTTTGAGGTGGCTTGGTAATGGTTAGTTTAGTTTGTATGACTTCATGTGGGAAATAGGAAACAATTGTTTAGGATTGATGGTAAATATGGTCATTGAAGAAAAAAAGATATTGTTTTGAAATTGCAACTTAGAAGTTTCTTTGGTTAGGGGTTCTTCTATATGGAGTTTTATGTTAGAGAATCTCATATTTTCCCTTAATGGTCCACTTGTTGCTATTGTTGATCACGGTATTTCAGAATTTGAGATTGCAGAAGGAAAAAGATCTGAGAGATTTTGTGTCTTACCTTATTCTGAGACTTGAACTTATCCAAAACTAGATTGGCATTTATTTGAGTTTCTTGAATCTATCTCTTTGTCTTGGCAGAAATGATGTTCAATGCCTTTCTAGTCATTCTTACATAGATTATAATAAATGCGAGCTTCCATTTTTTGCTTCTGCAATTGTTAAATATGAAAATTTCCTGTTACTGAAACTGTTTTTCAAGATTTTAAAAACCACCACTGTATGCTTCTGTAAAATAGAGATTTAAATATTGATATTTCGAGTACTTGTGGTAAAATTGTTTACCCTTCTTGCATGCATTCATACTTGATGAAGAACGTTTTAACTAACTTACTAGTTAAATTAGGAGAGGAATGCAAAAAAGGACATCAAATTGGCTTTTTTTTAGTTTTCAGACCGATTATATATGCTGTCATAAGTTCAAATTATTGTGAGTGATGTGATCTATTCAATCTTTTATTCTATCACTTTTAACTGTTTGTGTTGATTTTTACATCCATAGGCCCAGGGTAGCTGATGCTAATGCACATTGGGACTTATTTTCTTTTGGTCCAGCATTCCCCTTTTGATCTTTCAATATTGTTTGAAGCATAGCATCAAATAGTGAAGGAGTTCTTTTCAGATAAGTATAAATGTTTGGCAACAAAGTATTTCTAACCTACAAAAGAAAACGGCTCTCGCAAAGTAGTAGTTTCATCCGTGGAAATTGTTGCCAAAATGCTGTTGGTGAAGATGTCCATAATTGTTCTTTATCTACACAAGTTAAACATGAAGAAAAATCAACGGTGAGATTGTAATGCAACTTCTGATTTCTTTCATCTGTTAGGATAACTTCATTTTTTTATTGATTATAGAAGAAAACTTCATTTTTTGTTGGTTTGGCGTCAATTGGATTAATTGCTTCAATATATAAAGAGCTCTAATGAATATATGATGAAGCGCTTACTCATCTTTCTACCTGTATATTTCATAGGATTCTAGTGATGGAAAAAAGCGATGCTTTGGATGCATCAAACAGCTAGATCATTCATCACTGCTTCCAATTCAAAAGCAAGGTGGCCTGGAAGCAATGGAGCTTGGAAATTGTGATGAAACAGAGATGATAATTACTAAGAAGGAATCATTTTTAACAAGATATCCATGTGAGGATAACTCTAAGAAGGATGTTGGTGAATTACTCTCAATAAAGAAGGCTTCACAGGATGGTTGTGACACACAGAAAAATTCTTATGTCGATGAAAATTCTGGTATAGAATGCGACAGTGGTTCTAATGGAAAAAATATTTCCATCACAATTGAATTGGATGCTGGGAATGATTTCAATTTAATCAACTCAGAGATACCAATTACAAGAGAATTCGGTGCTGCGTGTGGCGATGAATCTCTTGTTTTGAATAAGTCAACAGATAGATTTACTGAGTCACCGTCCAAAGATAATTGTGGGAACCAATCTGAAAAAAAGGTAACCTATCGATGTTATAAAAGGAAAAAGTGTAAAGATGGGACTGATAAGAAAAGCAGTTTGTCACTCGAGAAACAAAACATTCCAGTGCTAACCAAGTGGAGCATGCTTGCAAATGCTAATCTCTCTTCTGGTGACGAATCATCTTGTGACGAGTGTCCTGTGAATAATGTACCGGACCTTAATCAACCAGTGGAGCTTTCGGAAGGAGGGAGGTCGTTGAATCAAACACTAGATGATACATCTTGCAGAAGCTGTTCTATGGTTTTTCTAACGGACCTTAATCAATCAGCAGAGCTTTCTGAGAGAGGGGATCTTTATCAGACTCAAGAAAAAGTATGGCTTCCTGGTGATTCTCTTAAACCTTGTAATTTGTTACTCAAAATTCCAAGTAGTTTAAAATTAGATTCAAAGTCAAGAAGTGCATAAATTCACGACAAAGTTTGAAATTTACTTGTCGACGATCAATTAATTGATCATAGGCCTAATGCAAATCACACTAGCTTCTTATTTTATGACAGGTGAGAAATGTGGACACTCCATGTACTAGTGGAGTTGTTTCGGAAACGTGGTATATTTTCGTCAAACTCAAATAATCTTCAAGTTTTTTACATATTCTAAATCTAATAGCAAAATCAATAGTTGGCAGTGAAAAACTGAAAATAATTGCATATATGAATGTATTCATTCTAACAGTATGACACACATGGGAGAGCAGCTGTACCATAAGGAAGACGTAGTGAAAACCGACTCTCATATGGCTGGAACAGAAGTTCCAAGCCAGAGGTCTCAGATACACAAGGAAGCCCAACATCTTAATAAGGATTGCCAAGGAATCTCTATGAATGTTGATTCTAGAGATCTCCATCCCGCTTCCACGATTGCTGATCAGGAACTAAAAGAGTCCCAACGCTCTGTGAAAGAAGCAATTCAAAATGTCATGTGCAATGACATGAATAAAATTGGCTGGCACCAACCTCAGTCTAACATGCCTGCTAACTCTGCAGGTATTATTGGTCATTTAATCTTCAATGCGGAAATGATGAATCTGATGTTTTGTTCTAAAAACACAAAGTTGTGGTTGATGATAAATATTTTTCTGGAAAGCTTTTACATTCATTTTTGCATTTCTATAGAGTTCATATAGCATTTTCATGTGGTACAGAAGTGCATGCTGTTGAATTGAACCTGGGTGCTGATAAGCTTTCCCTTCACGTGGGGATGCAACCTCTTGTTGCCAAATCTGACTCTACAAGCAGTAGGTCGGCCATTGTCGAAAATCAAGTTACTCAATTGGAATTTTTAAATTCCAGCAATACCAAGGTACAAAAAGATTCTTTCACATCTTTGACCTCAAGGATGATAGTTTTTTTTTTTTTTTTCAAATGGTTTGTGTGTTGTTAGTCTTGCTTCCCATGTGTAGCATCTCTCGTCCTTTTCTTCTTTACATAAGTTTATTTTATATATTGCATTTTCAAGATGATAGCATTGCCCATTATTGATATGTTGTTCTCTGTCCCTCTTTAATAACCAGCCGATTTCAGAACGAATGGCTATTGATGATGTCGGCTCAAGTATTACTCAATCTCAGTCAGGTGGTTGCATGATGTCGGATGAAAGAATGAATATTCAACAAACTAAAACTAATCAGCCAAAACACATGCCGACCATTTCTCTTTCATTGGGTTTGTCTCCACCCGTGGAGCTTGAGACTGGAGGTTGTGATTCCACTAATTGTTTGCTTACATTGCCTTTACTTAATTCAACCATTGGAACAAGAGACAATGTCCAAGATGGATTAGGTCAGTCTTCAACGAACCGGAAACCATTGCTTCTCAGGCACAAGGTAGTTCTTGACAACATTGTAAACAAAACAAGAGTTTTTAATGAAAGAGGAAACTTTCAAGAAAATTTCAAGCCACACCCTATAATGTGGTCTGAAGAGGAGTTGGATTATCTCTGGATCGGTGTGAGGAGACATGGTAGGGGCAATTGGGATGCTATGCTCAGGGATCCAAGATTACGGTTTTCACCGATAAGGGTACCATGGGACCTTGCTGAGAGGTGGGAGGAGGAACAATTAAAACTTCTGAAAGATATCAGTGTTCCACACTTCATGCATCCAAATGCAGAAAGGGTGGCTGCAGCCGCTGCATTGCAAGGAAACTTTTGCTTCTTAGATCTTAAATCAGGTCCTTGGAGACAAAATACAATGGACGAGACTAATCTATCACATGAAAATGTATTTTCTTATAGGGAAAGCAATCCCTTGAAGAAATCTCTTGCCAGATCATTTCATTTAAGTAACACTGCCGCACACAGTCCCGGGCCAACTATTCATTCCAGGAGAACTTTTTACAACAACATAGATAAGTATGAATTGGGATTTTTCAGTTCTCCAGGAAACTTAAATATTTCCATGGAAAATTCTTTTTCAAATAAATATCCATTTAATTGCTCCACTGCAAAGAATAATTTGCCACATTGGCTCAGAGAAGCAATCAATACTCCTCCAATGTCTGTAGAACCAAATTTATCTGTAGCTGTTTCATTGAATTCTCATCCAGAGATGATGGGACCTGCAGAGCATTGCTTTGATGCTTTTCTGCCTCAAAATCAGTTGAGTGGTTTGAAGAAAAATGATTTTCATATGTCTAATGATGCTCCTCACTATTCAACTTATTCAAGAAGAAAATATGGGATGCTGAAAATGAACAAGTCTCTGGAACATCATGTCAGCAAACAAGATGACTTGATTGTTATTGATAGCGACACATCTTCCGAAGAGACTATATCCGACGATCACCGTGCCAGCTTGAAGATTTGAAGAATATATTTTCTGTTATATAATCTTGTCCAAACCATGTAATGAGCTGTAAAAAATGTTGTAGGTGAATGTTGCATGTTTTTTATATTACCACCTTGTTAACGTAGGAGCTGATGTGACATTTTGCTGAATGCATGTTAATTTAATATTTCAACTGAATCCTTTAAGGATCTTATATTGTTAGTATTTATTTGAGAGAAAAAAGCACTGTTCCATTATTGCATTTGGCAGGAGTCTTAAGGCTTTGGGCTTATTTCAATCTTCCAAAATTGGTTAATGAAAGATTTTTCCAGCACACCCCTTCACACTGAGGTCTATTAAACTTGTTGGGCATGATACAATCTCTGTTTCGGTCATATTTCTAGCCAATGGAAAAGTTGGGTTTTCTGCTAATTTGATTCTTCTGTTATGAAAGGCACATAATCTGGTATAAATTTGGCATCTTATAAGACTGGACTCCATTTTGTAAGGATAGCTAGCATAAAGCATTCCACTCAAGATTCTTGTTCTGTTTCATAGCTGGATGCTTGAGTGATTTGCCATCAATATATACCAGAAAGAATCAATATGTACCTAATCCAGTCCTCCAAATTAGAATCCAGGAACATTGAGTCATTATCAACCAAGCTGTAAAATCTCCAAATCTGCATAACACATCCACAATCTCTGAAGGCAAGCAATGTTTCGGGGGACTAACTTGCATATTGGGCACATGTCATTATCAGTCATAGCTCGTTGTTTCCTCTTCGCATTTGTCATTAGAATTCCTTTTGCAATCTTCCACAAAAGTAACTTAATTCTTTCTGGCCCTTTCCAACGCCGAATCAGAGGGATTACAGAATTAGAATTCAGATTACTCACTGGTATGAGAGACTTATAGGCTTGAGCAGAAGAAAAGGTTCCATCATTTACACTTTTCCAAGCTATTAAATCCTTCTCATCAATGCAGCTCGGAGGAGGAATAGTTAGAAGGGAGTTAATAACAGCTTGAGCAGTTGCTTCCTTAGCTTGACCACATCCCATTCACCCCGACACGCTGGTTAAGGCCACATCCACAGGATTCCCCACATTTGGGACCCAATGGTCAGTCCAGAAATTCACTCTAGCTCCATCCCCCACTCCCCAAATGATATTTGCATTGGCATTCTCCCATCCTTTGCAGATTACTTGCCAAAAGTTGGATCCAACTCTCTTGCAATTGATTCTAGGCATAATGTCATGGCCGCACCTATACTTGGATTTGATGGTTCTTACCCACATATCGTTACTTCTGTGACACAGATTCCAACCCGCTTTCATCATAGACGCCATATTCATATTTCAAGCAGATTGAAGACCCAAGCCACCACTATTCTTAGGCACACAAATAGCCTCCCAAGAAGCTAGATGACAAGTTCTACGCTCCGACGTGTCTCCCCAAACAAAGTCCCTACATTTTCGATCAATATCATAACAAAGAGCTCTTGGAAGATAAGCCTTTTGCATGACATACGAGGGCATGGCTTGGATTACCGACTGGGCAAGGGTTACTCTACCAACAAGGGAGAGACAATTTGCCTTCCAGTTACTAAGTCTTTGACAAATCTTATACATTAGAAACTTATAGGCACCTCTTTTACTATTCTTACGCAAAAAAGGAACCTCAAGATACTTTCCCCAAATCCTCTGTACTTTGAAAGCCCAGCGTTCCACTCAACACAGTTCTCTGATTCCTGTCAGCATATTTTTGAGAAACACACTAGTCTTCTCAATACTAACCTTTGGTCCCTCCCTTGTAACTAACACCTCATTTCTATAATTTCCCTCTTCGGGTGACTTTAAGTGAGCCTTGGACAACTAGGTCTAGAAGTGCATATAAGGTATTTTATCAATACCATCCATTTAAAATTCTGTTTTGTCTTATGATTAAAAAAATCTGTTTTGTCCTCATCGCAGGAAAGAGAACTCGGCACTTTAATCTGCTGCCGTTTCCCAACCCATCAGGCAGAAATGAAGGGCGCTGATACTTGATAAATGAAACATTAGCAGCCACAACAACCGAGACATCAAGGTGCAAGGAACCATTGCCATGCAAGCACCGTGAAGCTTAAAAATCTCATTATTTCATAAAATATTCCATTGTAAAATAGCAGTTGAAAATCTAATTCCTTCCCTAATATAATCATTTTCAGAAGTTTTTTTTATGAAGGAGCAGCCTAACTAAGTCTTCAGTTAGCCAATCCTATCTTCTTTAAGAACTGAACCAATTTATCAAATTTCATATCATTTAGGCTCAAAAGTCAAATTTGCATCTAAGGTTATCAAAGCACCAAACCATAATATCAATTTATCAAATTTAAAATAACTAGGCTCAAAATTATATTTTGCATCCAATATCATTGAGGTGCAATACTATCATTTTTAAATTTAGGACAACCTAAACAAATATCAAATTTTGTATTTGATATTATCGAGGAGATTTACTATCACTTCAATTTATCGAATTTAAGACCATCTAGCTCAAATTAATTTTGTATCCAAGGTCATCGCGTCACAACACCATCATCCTAATTTTACAAATTAAGAATCATCTCTGCTCAAATATCAAATATTGGATCAAAGATCATCAAGGCACTGCACCTTCATTTGAATTCATGGAATATAGGATCATCTAGGCTCAAATATCATATCTGGCATGCAAAGTCTTCGAGGCACAAAACCATAATTCAAATTTATCATATTTTGCACTCAAAGTCATCAAGGCGAATCACCATCGTCCTAATTTAACGCATTTAGGATCACATAGGCTCAAATATCAAATTTCGCATCTAACAACATCATCTCAATTTTTCGAATATAGGGTCATCTAAGCTAGAATATAATATTTAGGCATCAATGGTTATCGAGGCACAACTGTCATCCCATTTTAGTAAAATACAATCATTAAGGTTCAAATATCAAATTTCAATCCAATGTTCGTCGAGGCAAAATATCATCTTCCCAATTTATCAAATTTCATATCATTTAGGGTCATATATAATAAAAACTTCATATTGCAAGTCACATTTTGGGTCAAACATTTATCTCGTGATTAAATTTAGGGTCATCCAAGCATACATCCCCAATTTCATATGAATACAAAATTCATATTGCAAGTCAAATTTTTTGGTCAAGAATCCATTTCGTGATTAAATTTAGAGTCATCCAAGCATAGAATCTCAAATTCATATGAATAAAAAATTCAAATTGCAAACCACAATATAGATCAAGTATTTATCTCGTGATTAGATTTATGGTCATCCAAACATACATCTCAATTTCACATTGCAAGCCACATTTTTGGGTCAAAAGTCCATCTCGTGATTAAATTTAGGGTCATCCAATCTCAATTTCATATGAATAAAAATTCATATTACAAGCCACATTTTGAGTCAAATATCTATCTCGTGATTAAATTTAAGGTCATTCAAGCATACATCCCAATTTCATATTAATACAAGATTCATATTGCAAACCACATTTTAGTCAAGTATCTATCTCGGGATTTAGGATCACCCAAACATACATCCCATTTTCATATGAATACAAGATTCATATTGCAAGCCACATTTTGGGTCAAGTATCTAACTCGTGATTTAGGGTTATCCAAGCATATATCCAAATTTCATATGAATACGAGATTCATATTGCAAGCCACATTTTGAGTCAAGTATCTATCTCGTGATTTAGGGACATCCAAGCATATATCCTAATTTCATATGAATACAAGATTCATATTGCAAGTCACATTTTGGGTCAAGTATCTATCTCGTGATTTAGGGTCATCCAAGCATACATCCAACTTACATATGAATACAAGATTCATATTGCAAGCTAAATTTTGGCTCAAGTATCTATCTCGTATTTTAGGGTCATTCAAGCATACATCCCAATTTCATACGAATACAAGATTCATATTGCAAGCCACATTTTGGGTCAAGTATCTATCTCGTTTTTTAGGGGTCATCCAAGCATACATCGAAATTTCATATGAATACAAGATTCATATTGCAAGCCACATTTTGGGTAAAGTATCTATCTCGTGATTTAGGGTCAACCAAGCATACATCGAAATTTCATATGAATACAAGATTCATATTGCAAGCCACATTTTGGGTCAAGTATATATCTCGTGTTTTAGGGTCATTCAAGCATACATCTCAATTTCATATGAATACAAGATTTATATTGCAAGCCACATTTTGGGTCAAGTATCTATCTCGTGTTTTAGGGTCATCCAAGCATACATCCCAATTTCATATGAATACAAGATTCATATTGTAAGCCACATTTTGGGTCAAGTATCTATCTTGTTTTTTAGGGTCATCCAAGCATACATCCTATTTTCGTATGAATAAAAGATTCATATTGCAAGTCATATTTTGGGTCAAATATCTATTTCGTGATTTAGGGCCATCCAAGCATACATCCAAATTACATATGAATACAAGATTCATATTGCAAGCCACATTTTGAGTCAAGTATCTATCTCCTGTTTTAGGGTCATTCAAGCATACATTCAAATTTCATATGAATACAAGATTCATATTTCAAGCCACATTTTGGGTTAAGTATCTATCTCGTGTTTTAGGGTCATCGAAGCATACATCTCAATTTCATATGAATACAAGATTCATATTGCAAGCCACATTTTGGGTCAAGTATCTATATCGTATTTTAAGGTCATCCAAGCATACATCGAAATTTCATTTGAATACAAGATTCATATTGCAAGTCACATTTTGGGTAAAGTATCTATCTCGTGATTTAGGGCCATCCAAGCATACATCGAAATTTCATATGAATACAAGATTCATATTGCAAGCCACATTTTGGGTCAAGTATATATCTCGTGTTTTAGGGTCATTCAAGCACACATCTCAATTTCATATGAATACAAGATTTATATTGCAAGCCACATTTTGGGTCAAGTATCTATCTCGTGTTTTAGGGTCATCCAAGCATACATCCCAATTTCATATGAATACAAGATTCATATTGCAAGCCACATTTTGGGTCAAGTATCTAGTTTTTTAGGGTCATCCAAGCATACATCACAGTTTCATATGAATAAAAGATTCATATTGCAAGTCATATTTTGGGTCAAGTATCTATTTCGTGATTTAGGGTCATCCAAGCATACATCCAAATTACATATGAATACAAGATTCATATTGCAAGCCACATTTTGAGTCAAGTATCTATCTCCTGTTTTAGGGTCATTCAAGCATACATTCCAATTTCATATGAATACAAGATTCATATTTCAAGCCACATTTTGGGTCAAGTATCATATCACATGTTTTAGGGTCATCCAAGCATACATCCCAATTTCATATGAATACAAGATTCATATTGCAAGCCACATTTTGGGGGGTCTAATATCTATCTCGTGATTTAGGGTTATCCAAGCATACATCCTAGTTTCATATGAATACAAGATTCATATTGCAAGCCACATTTTGGGTCAAGTATCTATCTCCTGATTTAGGGTCATCCAAGCATACATCTTAATTTTATATGAATATAGATTCATATTGCAAGCAACATTTTTGAGTCTAGAATACTTATCACGATTAAATTTAAGGTCATTTAGGCATACAATCTCAATTTCATATGAATAAAAGATTTATATTGCATGTCACATTTTGGATAAGTATCTATCTTGTGATTAAATTTAGGATCATCGAAAAATTTACATCTCAATTTCATATGAATACAAAATTTATATTGCAAGTCACATTTTTGAGTCAAGAATCCATCTAAGCATTTTATTTCAGTTTCATAAGAATAAAAATTCATATTTTAAGCCATATTTAGAGTCAATAATTTATTAAATTTTGTGTCATATAATCATAGCAAATAACTTGTCTTAAGTATACATATAGAAACTTTTCAATTTTTATCAACCTTGTTATACATGAATAATCAAGAACCATCAAGATTACACGTCAGAAAAGAATCATACAACAGAAATCTAAAGGAGAGTGGATTGAAAATGGAAAGAGAGAGAGAGAGATGAGATGAACCGGTGAATAATGATATCAAATTCAGTAGAAGCTTTATATTTCTTTCGATCGTATCTACATCTCTCTCTTTGGAATCGAGGCAAGCCGTGGACAATAGAAACTTGAATTTAAATAAGATTTCTAGGTTTGAATAATCAAGATTCATGGATAAGATTTCTAGCATTCGAATAATCAAGATTCATGGAACTGAACATGAAGAACCGAATGTCACCGTCGCAAAGATAACATAAAAAAGTTACCTAAAAAACATTGACGCGAAATACGAAGATGCTACGAGTCGAAACATTTATAAAGAATTCAAATCGAAATAGGAAAGATTGAAACCTGAATGCTAAACTTGAATTCAGAAAAAGAGATACAAATTCATGGAATCTTGAATTGAGATGAAAATATGCACTCGCACTGGTGAGTAATCGAATTCGTCTCGGCGATTCAACGATCAGCGACTACAGATTCATCGAAATTCAATAAAGAAGATAAATCCTTATTTCAAATTTGCGGGACACAAAATATATCTCTTCTTCGCTCCGTATAGTCCTAAGGATGTTATGGCAACTGTGTTACTGGCTTAGTGCTTGATGCTATTTATTTATACAGTTAAATTATATTTTTTTGACAGCTAGAAAATCATGAGTTTTTTTTACAGCTGGTAAATTATAGGAGTGTTTTATTTTATTTTTTTAAAACCAAATACAAAACGTTAAATATTTACAATATATTTTCTGATAAAAACTATTTATAATAATTTGTAGATTACATTTAAAAAGTATTGCAATTTAACAAATAAAAAAGGTTTGCAATGTACTTCTTCGGATTGAAAATTCATTAGAAACAAAATTAGCTGCTTTTGTTCTTTAATTTTCTTTCTGTCTAAATCTTGCAATATACATTATGACGATCCCAACAATTTTGTAAGTATATATATTAACCCTTTAATTTCACTATCCTTGCAAGGAGCAATGATTAATTTTTTAATCTATTCTTGTCTAAATGACTATAATTAGCAAAATGAAATACTACTAGAAAAAAAAACTAATACATGAGGATTTTATAAGATAGTTGCTCTAATTTCAGTTATTTATTACTAATATTTTAAATATACATTTAAATAGACGGTGAGTTTGAAAGAATTACAATGACATTATAATTACTTAAAAGTTGAAAAGTATAATTTTTCTCCAAAAACACATGACTCATGTGTTGGATTTTGTGTTTTTTGTTGCAGAAACATACATGATACATTATATGTGGAGAAACATCATTCAAAATTTTTATTCACTGTTTTATATTATATATAGAAATAAATTGTAATACAAAAATATGAAAACATCACTATAATGGCAGTCATTTAGACACCAATATTTTTTATTTTTTATGATGTAGTCCAAATAGTTTGTTTATTACTAATCAATATGCATCAATAGTGTACTTTACTACTTGTAGCCTTGTACTTGTACTTGCTTTATATGAAGAATGATCTTTGTATTTTGCCTTTATTGAAGCATGACTTGATTCTTCAAATTCTGGAATGAGTATAAGTTGATTATCTACTGTGAAGATTATTCTACTGCATCAAAAGATTGATCTGCTGCATCAAAAGATTGATCTGCTGCTTAAGATTGTTCTGCTGCTTAAGGTTGTTCTGCTGCTAAGATTGATCTGTTGCTTAAGATTGATCTAACACACTCAAATACACATGTTAAATATAAAAACACTTAGAATCATAATTAGAATTCTTAATTAACTTTTTATTTGTTTTCATCAAAACATTAAATTGAGATTTTATCTCAACACGTACATCCAAATTTCATATTGCAAACCATATTTTTTGGGACAAGAATCCATCTCATGATTACAAAATTCATATTGTAAGCCATATTTTGAGTCAAATATTTATTTCGTGATTAAATTTAGGGTCATCCAAATATTACATCTCAATTTCATATGAAAAAATAAAAAATCATTTTGCCAATCACATTTTGGATTTATAATCCATCCCATGATTAAATTTAGAGTCATCAAATCTTACAATCTCAATTTCATATGAATAAAAATTCATCCTACAAGTACAATTTTGGATCATGGATCAATGTTGTGATTATATGTAGGAAAAAACACTTTTTTTTTGGTCAAGAATCCATGACTTGTTAAAATTTAGGACCATCTAAGCATACTAAATCAATTTCATAAGTATAAAATTTCATATTCTAAGCCACATTTAGGGTAAAAAATTTATCTCATTATAAAATTTTGGACCATCCTATCATAACAACTGACTTATTTAGGTATTGAAATTGAAACTTTTCAATTTTATCAACCTTCTGAAACATGAATAATCAACAATCATCAAGATTATACATTTTTGGATAATCAACAATTATTCATTAATGTTGCAAGCAAAAACAACCCCAAAATATAGGTGCCAAACAAAGTTTTGGAGACAAAAAATGTGATAAAATGAAATGACGGTTCTGTGTCTAGAAGACTTTGGATGACAAATATGGTATGTGTGTCTAAATGATGCTATATTCTATGAATTGAGATGATGCTATGGTGCCTGAATGATATTGGATCAAAGATTTGATATTTGAGCAAGGATGATTCTAAATTCGTATAGGATAATTTAGGCTCAAATATCATATTATGCACTGAAAGTCATCAAGATGCAACACCATCATCTTAATTTAACGAATTTAGGATAAAATAGGCTCAAAAATTAAATTTCGAATCTAAGACCATCAAGAATCCATTTGGCGATTAAATTTAAGGTCATCCAAGTATACATCACAATTTCATATTAATACAAAATTCATAGTGTAAGACATACATTTTGGTCAAGAATCTATATCGTGATTAAATTTAGGGTCATCTAAGCATACATCTCAATTTTATATGAATAAAAAAATTCATATTGCAAGTGTCATTTTGGATCAATTATCTATCTTGTGCTCAAATTTAGGATTATCCAAACATACATCTCAATTTCATATTGAAAGCCACACTTTTTGAGTCAAGAATTCATCACTTGATTAAATTTAGCGTCATCCAAATATACATTTCAATTTCATATGAATAAAAAATTCATTTTGCAAGCCACATTTTGGGTCAAATATCTATCTCACGATTCACTTTAGGATCATCCAAGCATACAAAACAATTTCATATGCAAGCCACATTTTTGGATCAAGAATCTATCTTGAGATTAAATTTAGAGTCATTCAAGCATACATCTCAATTTTATATAAATAAAAAATTCATATTGCAAGCCACATTTTAAGTCAAATATTATCTCTTGATTAAATTTAGGATAATCTAAGAATACATCCCACGTTCATATTTCAAGCCACGTTCTTTGGATCAAGAATCCATCTTGTGATTTAATATAGGGTCATTCAAGCATACATCTTAATTTTATATGAATAAAAAATTCACATTGGAAGCTATATTTTGGGATAAATATATTTTTTTTGGACAATTTTGGGTCAAATATGTATCTCACAATTTAATTTATGGTCTTCCAAACATACATTCCAATTTCATATAGCAAGCCACATTTTTTGGGTCTATAATATATTTTGTGATTTAATTTAGGGTCATCCAAGTGTATTTCTCAATTTTATATGAATACAAAATTCATATTGCAAGCCACGTTTTTTGGTCAAGAATCTCTCATGTGATTAGATTTAGGGTCATCTAAGCATACATCTCAATTTTATATGAATAAAAAAATTCATATTGCACGTCTCATTGTGGGTCAAATATCTATATTATGATCAAATTTAGGGTTACCCAAGCATACATATCAATTTCATATTGAAAGCCACATTTTTTGGGTGAAGAATTCATCTCTTGATTAAATTTAGGGTTATCTAAACATACATTTTAATTTCATATGAACAAAAATTCATATTGCAAGCCACATTTTGGATCAAATATCTATCTTGCGATTAAATTTAGGATCATCCAAACGTACATCACAATTTCATATGAATACAAAATTCATATTGCAAGCCACATTTTTGGGTCAAGAATCTATCTTGAGATTAAATTTAGAGTCATGCAAGCGTACATCTCAATTTAATATGAATAAAAAATTTATATTGCTAGCCACATTTTGGGTCAAGTATCTATCTCCTGGTTAAATTTAGGATCATCTAAGAATACATCTGACTTTCATATTCCAAGCCACATTCTTTGTGTCAAGAATTCATCTCGTGATTAAATTTAGGATTATTCAACCATACATCTCAACTTCATATGAATAAAAAATTCATATTGGAAGCCATATTTTGGTTCAAATATCTATTTCACGATTTAATTTATAGTCATCCAATCGTACATCCCAATTTTATATTGCAAGCCAAATTTTTTGAGACAACAATCTACCTCGTGATTAAATTTTGGATCATCCAAACATATATCACAATTTCATGAAGAAAAACTTCATATTGTAAGCCTCATTTTGAGTCAAATAGTTATTTCGTGATTAAATTTAGGGTCATCCAACCATTACATCCCAATTTTATATGGAAAAAAAAAATCATATTGCTAACCAGATTTTGGGTCAATAATTAGTGATGAAATTTAGTGTCATCAAATCTTACTATCTCAATTTCATATGAATACAAATTCATCTTGCCAGTCCAATTTTGGATCAAGGATCAATCTTGTGATTATATTTAGGAAAACAAGTTTTTTTGTCAAGATTCCATCACTTGATAAACTTTAGGATCATCTAAGCATCAATTTCATAAGTATAAAATTTCATATTACTAGGCACATTTAGGGTAAAAAATTTATCTCATTATTAAATTTTGGATCATCCTATAATTGGAACAAACTTATTTAAGTATAGAAATTGAAACTTCTCAATTTTATCAATGTTCTTAAACATGAATAATCAACAATCATCAAGATTATACATTTCTGGATAATGAATAATTATCCATTAATGTTGGAAGCAAAAAAATCATTACATAGATATCCAAATAAAAAAGCTTATAACTTAAGTAGAAATATCAATTATAAGGAAGGGGGTTTGAATTATAAGGATGGTGCTTTTTTGTTGTTTTTAGTTCTTCATCTTGAAGCTACATTTATAGACTTCAAGAAGGCTTGGGACAACTCATATGGCCGTTGAAATAGGGCCAGCTGTCATGAAAGAGTTGTTGGATAAAGTCTGTTATAAAGCAAGAGTAATCACAACTGCATTCAAGATCGATCTTGAGAACCAGGATTGATCTTCGAATTTGTTTGTGATGAACTAACTTAGACTTTGTGTTTGTGTCAGATGTCTGTTTTGAGTACATGCTTTTTAGTCA
>JBBPBT010000151.1:12015553-12048828 GCA_037974875.1 Cicer bijugum | reverse complement strand
TGGTGCTTTTTTGTTGTTTTTAGTTCTTCATCTTGAAGCTACATTTATAGACTTCAAGAAGGCTTGGGACAACTCATATGGCCGTTGAAATAGGGCCAGCTGTCATGAAAGAGTTGTTGGATAAAGTCTGTTATAAAGCAAGAGTAATCACAACTGCATTCAAGATCGATCTTGAGAACCAGGATTGATCTTCGAATTTGTTTGTGATGAACTAACTTAGACTTTGTGTTTGTGTCAGATGTCTGTTTTGAGTACATGCTTTTTAGTCACGTGTGCATGTTTAGAAAGGTACAATCAGTAGTGTACTTTACAGCTTGTAGCCTTGTACTTGCACTTGCCTCTTTTGAAGAATGATCTTGTATTATGCTTTTATTGAAGCATGTCTTTGATTCTTCAAATTCTGGAACAAATGTGACTTAGATTGATCCTTTGCTGATTCTATATGAGAATATAAGATGAATGATGTTTCCAGGATTGATCTTTTTACAAGGAAACTGATTATTTTTGTTTATGCTATAAACGAAAATCGTTCTTCGTTTCTCAACAGAAGGTCAAGATCAATCTTCGTTTTCCTAAATAGCTTTTAAGATCAATATTCGATTTCCAGAATTGTTGTCTTTGATCTGATTTATGATGTTTGACACCTATCTTGTTTTAACATACTCAAAAACACATGTTAAATATCAAAACATTTAGAATCATAATTAATAATCTTTAATTAAACTTTTTTTTTATTATCATCAAACCATTTAATTGAGATTTTGTCTTAACAATCTCCCCCTTTTGATGATGACAAAACATGTTAATTTAGATTTTTAATTTGATTCTACTAATAATTCAGAAAGTTTTTTAATTAAAAACTCCCCCTCAACATGTGCTTAGCATTTGAACCAAATGATGTTTCATTCATGTCACAAAAAAAGAAAGATCTTTCGATCATTACATGTTGGTTCAAAAACAAAAAAAAATACAATTAATCATAGCCAGATCAATGTTTAAAATCTAAGGTAATTTCTCCCCCTTTGTCACAACAAAAAGGAACAGGAGAACAGTAAAAAAATGATCCTAAAAAGACAGAGATGGGGAAGACCCTTCAGAGGACGGAGATAAAGAAGGTTGAAGGATGACTGGAAATGTTGGAGGAGGATTTGGCATAAGTGGTTCGAGACCCAGCTTAGGGGCAAGCTGATGTGCCATCCAGTCACGCAGAATTGCCTGCTCCTTGTCTTGATGAGCTTGGCGCGCAATTATGGTCTGCAGAGCATAAAAAATTCTTGGAATATTCTTGTAAGCCCGTGATGACTCCTTTTCCAGTTTCGTCCTTTTAGAGGGACGTTGATGAGTATCCATGGGAGCGCTTATGGAGGGAGTAGCAGATGTGCAGAAGGTAGATAAAGTAGCAAAAGTGGTGTTGATTGGAGGAATGGAAGTGGAAGCAGAATGATGGGGGTGAGGGATAGATGGACTAAGTGTATCTAGATCAGAAAAGCCAAATTTTGACTTATTCCAAAGAGAGAGGAAGAGGCAGTTTTCTGAGGTGAAATAAAAACAGGAAACATTGTGGAGGTGTTTTTTACAGGAAGTGTGGGACATAAGTGGTCTTGGGAGGAGAAAACTGTGAATGATGGAATTGTATTAGGAGCAGGATACATGTGTGGGGAAACAGCGGGACAAGAGGAACGTTCTTTAGTAGTGAGGTTAGGGAAATAACGTTCTTGGAATTCATAGGTGGGGTGTTCAACAGAGATTTGTTCAATCCATTTTGGTTTGCTTGATGATGGTGTGAAAACAGGTTGTGGTGAGGGTGGAATGGTGGGAAGCTGTTTCATATGAGATAGATTTTTGGTGGAGAACTTAGAAATTTTGATAATTGAGGATTCAATTGAAAGTGGGAGCTCAAAATGCCTGAAATTTTTTGAAAGCACCATGCCATAAGGGACATTATTGCGCTTATAATCCTTTCTGATTGCATCAATCATATATTGGATTATCATATATGCTAGATTTAACTTCTTGCAATGAAGAGGATGATATATGACAAAAGCATCATTATCAGAGACGAATTCGTGACTGCCACAGTAAGGGAAAATGTTATGTTGGCTTATGTTGTTAAATTTTTTTGGAAAAGGTTTCAAATCGACAGAAAGGCATTTTGTGGATCCATCAATAAAGAGCTCTTGAAACACTTCATCCTTCGAAATGTTTAAGGCCTGGTACCAATCTTTGCCATAGATTGTTAAACCTTCAGAAAGGAGTTTCAAAATGTCAGCCAAGATCACAATATCAAGTCTAATTTTAATACCTTTCGGGGTTGAAACTATGAGAGACTTGTCTTCAAAAGCCTCAACTTTGCAATAAAAAGCTCTAATGACTTGTGGATAATGGCAATCAGAAATTTTCAAAAAATTCGTCCATCCAAGGGCATCAGTATGATGCTGGATGGGGAGCCCTTCAAGTTGAAGTTTTTCAAAATAAAAAACACGTCCAATACCAATAGGGCGTTGAGCCCATTTTTTAGAAAAGACTTGTCTGAGTTTGGAAGAAATCAGAGGTGGAATGAGGATTTTGGAAGAATAATGTTTAGGGAAGGAGTTAGGGTTTGTTTTGGTGGGACCCTTGGTGGTTTTCTGGGTGGAAGAATGTGCTTGGGGTGAAGTCTGAGGCGAAGAACGTTCTAGTGGAGGAGAGGATCATTCCTGAGGAGGGGAAAATCGATCCTGAGGGGGAAAGATCGTTCCTGAGGAGGTTTTTTATGAGATTTTTTGGAATTTTAAGTTTCTTGGAGGCTAAAAACTGAGAGAGTGTGGATGGAGATTTGGATTTAGGTTGTCTGGGTTTCGATTTTTTGGGTGTGTTTTTGGGTGAAGGCTGTTTAGAAGAAGATTTTGGAGATGATGATTTAGGGTTTGGTATTTCTGGGGATTTTGAATAATGTGGAGACAGTGGTGTAGGTGGTGTAGGAGCCATTTGGGGATTGAGGTGAGGTTGAGGTGATGAAGGTTCATCATCAGAAATTGTGTAAATGGTGTTTAGGGATGGGAATAGGCTAGGCCGTCCGTAGGGGCCTATGGCCTGACCTATTTAATAAAAAGACTAGGCTCAGACTGTTTTTAAAGCCTATTTATTTAAATAGATCAGGCTCATGCTTATAAAAAAGCCTGTTAGGCCTAACAGACCGGCCTATATATATTTATTATTTATTAATATTATTTTTTATTATTATATTAATAATATTATTTTCTATTTTAAATTCTATCAATTAGACAATCACTTACTAATCATTCCATATTCAGTAGTCGTTCTATATTCGGTAGCAGTTCTATATTTGGTAGTCGTTTTATATTCGGTAACCGTTCAATTAGTCAATCACTTAGTAGTTGTTCCTTATTTGTTTAAGAAGTAATAATTGATTCGTTTAAAAAGGCTTTTAAAAAGGCTTTCAGGCCAGACCAAACTATTAAAAAGGCCAGACTTAGGCCGAAAAAAAAGCCTATGATAGACCGTAGGCCAAGCTTAGGCCGAAGAAATAAATCGTAGGCCAGGCTCAGGCCTTTCAAAGCCTGGCCTGGCCTGGCCTATTCCCACCCCTAATGGTGTTGTCCATTTGTTTATTTTTGGAAGTGCCAATGCCGGCTAGTATACGCATTGATCTTCGTTGAGAAGATGTTGTGCTAGAGCTAGGGTTCATAGTGGTGCGAAGATGGGGTGGGCATTGAGAAACAGAAGGGGTGGGACATTGATATAAGGGAGGGAGATGAGTTGAAAGAGATTGAGGACAGGGTTCAGGGGAAGAAGATAGGTAGTCTGAAAAAGTTTTTTTAGAGGATGAATGAGGAGGTGTTGGTTTGGGTGGAGGAGATGGAGAACGAACTGGAGGTGAGGAGGATGATGATGGTAGTAGTGATATGGGGTTTTTGTGAGCCCTGGTTTTGGTACGAGCCATTTTTGAAGAACAGAAGATTGATGAAGGGAAAGGAAGATTGACGAGTTCTGAGAGAGAAGAGAATTTGAATAGTGAAAGAGGAAAGGGATGGCCGTTTTGTGTAGAGTGCAGCTGATTAAGAAGAGGATGGAGTGCCACACGTGTGATTTATTGGATGGGGCAGTTGAGCATTGGGAAGGAGGAAAGAGAAGGCATGTAGCTGGGCATTTGACTTATAACTGTCACCATTGTTCTCCATATGATTGGAAGATATCTCCTGACTTTTCTTACCCTGTCTTGTACTGAATAAGCTTTGTCAAGGGAACGCATTTCGTTCACTATAGTTGTGAACCTTGAATACATTTCATCGATTGTTTCTCCTTCATTCATTTCAAACAATTCGAACTTTCAGATACCAATGTCAATTCTTGTTTCCTTAACATTACTCGTTCCCTTATGGTGAGTTCGCAATGTATCCCATACCTTCTTGGTCGTATCACATTCATCTACTCTTTCACTTTCTACCCTACTTAAAGCACATGATAAAAATAGTTGAGCTTTTGAGTTTATGAGTACCTTGGATTTTTCATCTGCTGTCTAATCTGTTTCTTTCTTTTCAGCTGATGTTGGATCGTTTTGATCTATTCTTGGTATGAAGTCTCCATATGTGATGATTCTCCACATACCCGTATCTTGTGATTTTAGAAACAGCTGCATTTTGCCTTTCCAGAAGTAATAATCTGAGCCATCAAAGTATGGTGGTCTGTTTGAAGACCCTCCTTCAGCTATGTATTTAGCTTTTGACATTTTTCTTCTTGAATCTTTTGCTCTAACACTTTTTGGGTGTTTAAATCTTAGAGAATGGCTTTGATGCCAATTGAAGTAGAAATATCTATAATGAATGGGGGTTTGAATTATAATTGTCCCTTTAAAAAATTTGTTTTAAAAGTAAGATCTCAATCCATGATTGATTTTGGCAGTGATGAAGATCGATCTTGGTTTTGTTGAAGATCAATCTTGGTTTGTGTAACACCTCGATTTTTAATAGTGCGAGTGTATTTTTTTTTAAACAAATTCATAAAAACGAAGAACTAAATAATAAAATACTTTTGGATAAATATTTAAGTCGTAACATAACGACAAAGTCAACAAATATTTACAAGCAGCGGAATAGTTTATAAAATAAAAATCCAAAGTATTCAAACATCAAAATACACCGGGATATGAGGCATATCAGACTTAGCTCACACCCCTGGGGTATTCTCGGCAGATTTGTACAAAAGCACTACCTCAAAAATTTTAACTTTCCCCACGTCACATCAAAAAGTGGAACATGGACCCATAAAAAAATCATCAAACAATTTAAACATAGATACAATCTTCCAAAATGAAATAAATACAATCAAAAAAGAAAGACATTTAGTCCTTATACAACCACCTAATCTAATCATGCTACAAAACTATAAAACACGGGTGATCTCCACGCTCCCCGCAAGATCCTCCTAACACAGCTTCGGTCAGATATGTCTAACTACGTGACCATCTCCAGGGTACCTACTGGTAGGACGATTCTGGTTCTTTTCTGAGGGAAAAGCCCAGATTTTCACAATAATTGTAAAGGATCACCAACCGAAATTAACAAATATCACTTAGCAAAATTCTTATATTTTCAAATGCTCAAAAGAACCTTTCGTCTTATCATACTCCTCGAAAGGGTTTTCATATGTCCAAAAATGCATAAACAATGTTGAAAAATGAAGTTTTGACAAACTGCATTATCATAGTCGAATATAACTGAGCAAATGCATATTTTAAATTCTAAAATAGCTCTAAATCAATCAACACTTCAAACATTAATGTTATCAATTATGAACAAATAATTAACACCAAATTAATCTCCACAAATTCACACCTCAATCATACATCGAATATTCATTGAATCAATTATGAACACATAATTACATCAAAACTTAATCAACCCAACTTCACATCTCAAAGCAATTACAACAAATCACCACAACAACCGAATATGTATATACAATCATTATAGTATAACAAACATGACTCACATGCCAAACACTCTAAAACAATGTGTATATGCCAAAATGCACGATTTCGGAATTCCAAACCAAAACCCTTCTCGAAGGGCGTAAATCATAATTGTACAGCCTCTCACAGACCAATACTAATTACCAAGATGCAATCTCTCACAGATCAGCACGATTTACTAGCGTGCAGTCGTTCATAGACTAGCACGACATACAAGAGTGCAGCCGCTCACAGACCATCACAATTTTCTAGAGTGCAATCGCTCACAGATCAGCACATTCTAGAGTGCAATCTCTCACAGTTCAGCACGATTTACTAGCGTGCAGTCTCTCACATACCAACATGACATACAAGAGTGCAGTCACTCACAGACCAGCACAATTTTCAAGAGTGCAATCGCTCACAGATCAGCACATTCTAGAGTGCAATCTCTCACAGATCAGCATGACGCGACAATCCCTGCAAGGATAAGATGAACCAACAATTCAAATGACATCATCCCGTGGTCCATCACGATCACCACTATCACCATGGCCCCATCGCGGTCACCATGTAGTATAAAATGCATAAGCATACTCTGACTCTTTTCACCACAATCATTGAATAAATGCAGCTATTAAAAGATTCTCTATTTTTAATACTCATTTAACACTAATGATTTTTCAGATAAGATAGACAGCATACTCAAACATATTTATTCACACCAATTTCAATTTCCACAAACACACATAAATCACATTTCCAAATTCAATCCACACAAATTAAATTAAATTCATTTTCCACCAATCCACACATAAATTGAATTAAATTCTCTTTCCACCAATCAACACATAAATTTTTTCTTAAAAATTCATAATATTAATTATGAACACATCAATTTCACCAAACATGAGTCACTATAATTTTCAAACATTAATCCCCCATATTCAATCTCCAAAATTTTCAATCATAAATCACCACAACAATATTAATATATCAGAGTTCTCCTCACCGCTAACTCGGTGCCAACCGTCTCGATTCCTTTTCGAGACTCAAGGAGCTAACTATATAAACATGAATATTTATAACAATTTATTCACAATAAAACTAATCCACACACAACAAAATTCCTAAAATTAAATTTTTCTCACACACCAAACTTTTAAAAATCAAATAATCACTATTATTTACTTAAAACTAAATAAAACAAATATTATCCAAATTTCACATACACCCACTCGACTATTAAAACAACGATTTTCCACTATGTGCTCAAGGGCAAGATTGTTCTTGGTGATCATACTTTTTTCACATATCAATCTTGATCTTTACACAATTCCTACCCTTCTACCTAAAAAGGATTTCTTCAATTCTACCTTACAGTTTTAGAAAGGCTTTAACAAGTTACCTTTAAAAACGTGAAAGGATTTTTGCAATTTACTCAAGATTTGACAAAATAACCTTGAGTTACAAATTGGTGGATTTGAGACTATTTAGAATCTGGATATTTACTCAACTCTTGTTTGAGAAATATATTTTGTAAATAGAACTCTGTTGTGAATGATTCTTACACAACACAAAGATTAAAAGATAGTAAGCTATAAGAAATATATTGAGACACTTGAGTATGATTGAAATGATTGATCTTTTGCTTGGTGCTTTTTTGTTGTTTTTAGTTCTTCATCTTGAAGCTACATTTATAGACTTCAAGAAGGCTTGGGACAACTCATATGGCCGTTGAAATAGGGCCAGCTGTCATGAAAGAGTTGTTGGATAAAGTCTGTTATAAAGCAAGAGTAATCACAACTGCATTCAAGATCGATCTTGAGAACCAGGATTGATCTTCGAATTTGTTTGTGATGAACTAACTTAGACTTTGTGTTTGTGTCAGATGTCTGTTTTGAGTACATGCTTTTTAGTCATGTGTGCATGTTTAGAAAGGTACAATCAGTAGTGTACTTTACAACTTGTAGCCTTGTACTTGCACTTGCCTCATTTGAAGAATGATCTTGTATTATGCTTTTATTGAAGCATGTCTTTGATTCTTCAAATTTTGGAACAAATGTGACTTAGATTGATCCTTTGCTGATTCTATATGAGAATATAAGATGAATGATGTTTCGAGGATTGATTTTTTTACAAGGAAACTGATTATCTTTGTTTATGCCATAAACGAAGATCGTTTTTCGTTTCTCAGCACAAGGTCAAGATCAATCTTCGTTTTCCTGAATAGCTTTTAAGATCAATCTTCGATTTCCAGAATCAATTTTCGTTTTCCAGAATTGCTTTCTTTGATATGATTTGTGATGTTTGATACCTATCTTATTTTAACATACTCAAAAACACTTGTTAAATATCAAAACATTTAGAATCATAATTAATAATCTTTAATTAACCTTTTGTTTTATTATCATCAAAATATTTAATTGAGATTTTGTCTTAACAATAACTGGTCAAAATCAAGATTAGATTTAATAATCAAAATTCATGGATCAGATTTCTAGGATTTAAAAAATCAAGATTCATTTATAAGATTTTTAGGGTTTGAATAGTCAAAATACATGAAATCGAACGTACTTGGTTGAGTTTCAAGAATGGGATGTCACCGTCGCAAAGAAAACAAAAACATTGATGCCAATTATGAAGACGCTAAGAGTCGAAACAATTATAAAGAATTCAAATCAAAATTCGGAAGGATTGAAACCTGAATGCGAAACTTGAATTTAGAAAAAGAGATACAGATTCATCCAAATCTTGAATTCATAGGAAAATATGCACTCGCAGATAGAGAAGATAAATCTTTATTTCGGATAGATCTTATTTTGGCTCCTTGTAACTTGAAGCCCAAGGTTGTTAGGTCAAGTGTTCTACTCGCTCAATATCCTATTTATTTATACCGTTAAATTAATTTGTTTTGACAGCTGAAAATTCATAAGATTTATTTATTTATTTTTACCGTTGGAAGATTGTTGGAGTATTTTCTTTTATTTTCTAAAACCAAATAGAATGTTAAAGTATTTATAATATCCTTTTTGATAAAAAATATTTATAATATTTTGTAGAATACATCTAAAAAGTATTGCAATTTAATAAATAAAAAAATAAGTATTGCAATGTACCTGTTTGGATTGTAAATTCATTAGAAACATTACTTGTTTTGTTCTTCAATTATCTTTTTTTTTCTTCTGAATCATGCAATGTACCTTATATTGTTCCATTCAGTTTGTGTCTTGTAATGAGAAAATAGGTGGTGGTCTCCGATGTTTACACTATGATTTGTGTTGACTTGAGGTGAGAAAGATTCATTGTCGACCTCCTTGAATATGTTAGTTTCTATTTCTGTAGCCATGTCGTATTTGGTCATGGAAAGGATCAATTTACATTGATATCATGTGATAAATAAGAGAATATAAATGTTATATTCTCATATATTAAATAATAGTGTTACAAAGAAGAAATATATAGAAATACAATCTAAGTGTTATTTTTTAGGAATTCAATTCTTGGGTTTCTAACAATGTCATTGCTCATCATGCTGTCTAATCTATTACTCTATTCATTCCACATTGATGTTTAAGCTTTTTGGTTTTGAGTGAAAAGTATTGGTGTTTCAGAAATCCAAGTTGAGAGAGAGTACACAGAAATTACAATTGATCTCAAATACTAGGAATTAAACGAAGAAACGTTAGATCAAATATATATCAATTTATTATTTTTTGATTTATATGAACTAGCCTTAAACATCAATGGATATGAAACAAAAGGATATTAGAGTTTGCATTTGGCTATGGAGACACAACAAAAATCAAACCTTAAATCATTGCAGCAACATACTACGTGCTAAAACCAATATCCTAATAACAGAACTTATCTTGGAAGGTTTATTTAAAATTACCTAAAGCAGCAACCAATTTAGCAGGAAACTTTTGAGCATCAGATTTTTCACAGCTTTCATCTGCAAGCCTTCCCTGAGAACAAGTACAGTAAAAACTATCTGGATCCTCATTACAACTCTTTCCCCTTAAAGGAACCAATATAGGCGTCAAGGCAAAGAGAATCACACTTCTGTTTTTACTTCTTGGCACTTGCAATTTATTTGCCTCTATTATGCTTTGTTCAACAACACCATAAGCCTCTCCAATACACTTAACAGTTTCACACCACTGTTCACTGAGTAAACAAGCAAAGAGGTGATTCCTCTTTCCATCTGTTTCATGGTAGGACAAGCACAAAGTACTGGAACTGTGAGCTCAGCTCCAATTGCAATGTTTTAAGAAGCATAGTAATTCTGACCCTTCAAAGCCTCTCATGTAGTGAGGCTTTGGTAAGTTTCATTAACCAAATGATAGTATGTATCGCCTTTTTTGACAGTGTAAGGAGTGTTATGTTCATAGATATTTCCAGAACATGAAAATATGATAGGTACAATGATTGTTTTATTGGAAGGAATCCTGTTATCTCTTGAGATGTTGTTGATTGAGGCTATTTTAGATGACCAGGAACTAGAGGAGTCCCAACCCTCTGTGAAAGAAGCCATTCAAAATGTTATGTGCAATGACATGAATAAAATCGGAGGACACCAACCTCCATTCGACCTGCCTGCTAACTCTGCAGGTTAGCGGTCACTTAATCTTCATCATGCAAATGATCAATCGGACGTTTTGTTCTATAAACATGTTCTGATTGATGATGAATAATTTTCTTGAAAGCTTCTACATTATTTTTGCATTTCTATATGGAGTTCATATAGCATTTTCATCTGGTTTAGAAGAGCACATTGCTGAATTGAACCTGTGTGCTGATAAGCATTCCCTTCGCTTGGGGACAAGAACTCTTGTTGCCAAATTTGACTCTACAAGCAGTAGGTTGGATATTGTCGAAAATCAGTTTATTAAATTAGAATTTTTAAATTTCAGCAATAAAAAATCAATTGAGTGGTTTGAAGAAAAATGAGGTACATGTGTCAAATGATGATTTTCTCTATTTAACTTATTCAAGAAGAAAGTCATTTATCCTTGATCATCTTATGCTTACAGTACACTCTTTCATCCACATACTGGAAATGATATGCACAAAGAATCAGGTATAAATCTGGCATCTTAAAATAATGTGGACTCTATTTGCAAGAATAGCATCAAGGAGCAAAACACCATTTTCGTGCAAGCAGTGTGAAGCTTGTAAACCTCATGAGCATTATATCGGTGTTCCATAAAATATCCCATTGTAAAATAGCAGTTGAAAACCACATTCCTTTCCTAATATAATTATTTCCATATTCATAAGAAGTTTTTTCTTTTTTTTTTTTTACGAAGGAACAACCCAACAAAGTCTCCAATTAGCCAATCCTCCTTCTCAAGTACTGCACCAATTCATCGCATTTCATATTTTTTAGGCTCAAAAATCAAATTTGCATTCAAAGCTATCAAGACCCGAAACCATAATCTAGGCTCAAAATCATATTTTGTATCCAATGTCATCGAGGTGTGATATCATCATTTTAATTTATCAAATTTGGGACAATCTAAACTCAAATATAAAATTTTGCATCCAACATTATCGAAGCAATTTATTATCACTTCAATTTATCGAATTTAAGACCATTTAACTCAAATCAGTTTTACAAGATAATCGTGTCACAACACCATCATCTTAATTTTACGAATTTAGAATCATCTTTGATCAAACATCAAATATTAGATCCAAGATCATTAAGACAACATACCACATCTCAATTCATGGAATATAGGATCATCTAAGCTCAAATACCATATTTGACATCCAAATTTTTCTAAAGCACAAAACCATCATTCCAATTTATCATATTTAAGATCTTCTATGCTCAAATATGATATTTTGCACTCAATATTATCAAGGTGCGACACCATCATCCTAATTTAATGAATTTAGAATCACTTAGTCTCAAATATCAAATTTTGCACTGAGACTATCGAGGTACAATACCAACATGTCAATTTAACAAAAATAGGAACATCTAAACTCAAATATCATACTTAGACATCAATGGTCTACGAGGCACAACTATCATCCCAATTTATCAAATTAGGACCGTTTATGTTCAAATATCAAATTTCACATTCAATGTCCTCGAGACACAATATCATTATCCCAATTTATCAAATTTTATATCATTTAAGGTCAGTATGAATAATAAATTCATATTGCAATCAATGTTTTGAATATGAATAATAAAGAATTTATATTGAAAACCACATTTTTGGGTGAAGAACCTATTTTGTGATTAAATTTAGAGTCATCCAAGTATACATCCCAATTTCATATTAGTACAAAATTCATATTGCAAGCCACATTTTGGGGTCAAGAATCTATCTCGTGATTAAATTTAGGGTCATCCAAGCATACATCTCAATTTCATATGAATAAAAAAATTCATATTACACATCATATCTTGGGTCAAATATCTATCTTGTGATCAAATTTAGGGTTATCCAAATATACATCAAATTTCATATTAAAAGCCATATTTTTGGACCAATAATTCATCCCGTGATTAAATTTAGGGTCATCCAAGCATAAGGTTTAGGGTAAAGTATCTATCTCGTGATAAGGTTTAGGATCATCCAAGCATATATCTCAATTTTACATTATACAAAATTCATATTAGAACCCACATTTTGATCAAGTATCTATCTATCTCTTGATTAAATTTAGGATCACCCAAGTATACATTTGAATTTCATATTGCAAGCCATATGATTAAATTTAGGGTCATGCAAGCATACAATCTCAATTTCATATGAATAAAAAATTCATATTGCAAGCCACATTTTGGGTTAAGTGATAAAATTAGGGTCATCCAAGCATACATCCCAATTTCATATAAATACAAAATTCATATTAGAAGTCACATTTTGGGTAAAGTATCTATATATCTCATGATTAAATTTCGAGCCACCCAAGTATACATTTGGATTTCATATTGCAAGTCACATGATTAAATTTAGGGTCATTCAAGCATACAATATCAATTTCATATGAATAAAAAATTCATATTGCAAACCACATTTTAGGTCAAGTGTCTATCTCGTGATAAAATTTAGGGTCATCCAAGCATACATCCCAATTTCATATGAATACAAAATTCATATTAGAAGCCACATTTTGGGTCAAGTATCTATTTGTGATTAAATTTAGGGTCATCCAAGTATATATTTGGATTTCATATTGCAAGCCATATGATTAAATTTAGGGTCATCCAAGCATACAATCTCAATTTCATATGAATAAAAAATTCATATTGAAAGCCACATTTTGGGTCAAGTGTCTATCTCGTGATAAATTTAGGGTCACCCAAGCATACATCCCAATTTCATATGAATACAAAATTCATATTAGAAACCACATTTTGGATCAAATATCTATCTATCTCATGATTAAATTTAGGATCGCCCAAGTATACATTTGAATTTCATATTGCGAGCCACATGATTAAATTTAGGGTCATCCAAGCATACAATCTCAATTTCATATGAATAAAAAATTCATACAGCAAGCCACATTTTGGGTCAAGTGTCTATCTTGTGATAAAATTTAGGGTCATCCAAGCATACATCCCAATTTCATATGAATACAAAATTCATATTAGAAGCCACATTTTGGGACAGGTATCTATATATCTCGTGATTAAATTTATGGTCATCCAAGTATACATTTAGATTTCATATTGCAAGTCACATGATTAAATTTAGGGTCATCCAAGTATACAATTTCAATTTCATATGAATAAAAAATTCATATTGCAAGCTACCGTTTGGGGCAAGTGTCTATCTCGTGATAAAATTTAGATTCATCCAAGCATACATGTCAATTTCATATGAATACAAAATTCATATTAGAAACCACATTTTGGATCAAGTATCTATCATCTCATGATTAAATCTAGGGTCACCCAAGTTTATATTTGAATTTAATATTGCAAGGCACATGTTTAGGTCAATATTCCATCTCAGGTCATCCAAGCATACAATTTCAATTTCATATGTATAAAAAATTCATATTAGAAGTCACATTTTAGGTCAAGTATCTATCCCATGATTAAATTTAATATCATCCAAACATACATCCCAATTTCATTTGAATAAAAAATTCATATTGCAAGCCACATTTTAGATCAAGTATCTATCTCATGATTCAATCCAATATCATCCACAAAATTTTGGGTCAAAAATTCATCTAGTGAATAAAATATTGTGAGTCAAATATCTATCTCGTGATTAAATTTATGATTATCCAAACATCTCAAATTTGTATAAATACAAAATTCATATTAAAAACTACATTTTAAATCAAATATATATTTTATAGTTAAATTTAAAGTCATTCAAACATACTATCCCAATTTCATATAAATAAAAAATTCATATAGCCAACAACAATCTATTAGATCAATAACCATCTCTTTTGATAAAATTTATGGCCATCCAACATACTATATCAATTTCATATTGGCCAATTGGGCCAACCTGACTTATCGCAACTTAAGAAATTGAAACTTTTCATTTTATCAATTTTTTTAGACATGAATAATCAAGCATTATACTATCTCGAATAATCAATAATTCATTCTTGAATAATCAATAATAATAATAATACAAATGTCGCAAACAAAAAGCTACCCAAAACATTAGTGCCAAACACAGTTCTAGGGACAAAAAATGTTTGCGCAGAAAGAAAACAGAAAGAAAAAAATCGATACATCATAAATCTGAATAACAAAACTTGTGACTGGTCATCTTTCTAGGGTTTTCTTTATCAAGATTCATAGATTAAATTTCTAGGATTTTCATAATCAAGATTCATGGATCAGATTTCTATGGTTTTAATAATCAAGATTCATGTATAAGATTTTAAGAATTTGAATAATCAACTCTCATGGAATCGAATGTAATTTCAAGAACGGGATGTCACCGTCGCAATCAAAACCGAAATAAGTTGCCTAAAAATTTGACGTCAAATACGAAGATGTCACGGGTTTAAACAATTATAAAGAATTCAAATTGAAATTCGGAAGATCGAAACCTGAATGCGAAACTTGAATTTGGAAAAAGAGACTAGAAATTCAGACGCAAATATGCAGCAATGGCGAGGAATCGAATTCGGATCGGCGATTCAGCGACTACAAATTCATCGAAATTCAATAAAGAAGATAAATCTTTATTTCAGTTTCGCGACACACCTCTATATATATCCTTTTCGCTCTTATTACGGCAACTTGAAGCCCAAGGTTAGGGATAAGTGTGCTTAACGCTTTATAAGTAGGATATTTTTTTTTTACAGCTCGAAAATCATAGCAGTATTTTTTTCCGTTAAAAGATTTTTTTTTTTTTTTAAACAAAAAAGAAAGTTAAAGTATTTATAATATTTTGTAGAATACATTTAGTAAAGAATGTTTAACGATTTATCCTTATTTAAATTCGAGATCTTGCTGCATTAATTAATTATAGTATTATTTATGATTTTTTATGAAAAAAAAAAATATTTAATAAAAAAAATTACAATGTACCTTTTTGGGATTGAAAATTCATTTGAAACAATATATTTTGTTCTTCAATGTGCTTTTATCTTAGCTGCTTTATAGTAAGAATACAACAAAGTAGAAATTTAAGGAAGAAGAATAAACTAACCATATATGGGATATGGTGATAATAATGGAGTTTTTGAATGGTTAAAATAGTCATTATAATTAAAAGTAAGTGTTATTCTTGTTTTTAGTTTGCTTTAACTTCATAACGATCATCATTGTTCTTTTGTAAATATATACTTCTAAGTTATTTCATGATCTATTTCATGATCTTTGGGCTAGGAGTAATTTATTTTTTTTAATCTATTCTTATTAAATTGACTTTAATTAGTAAAATTAAATACTATTAGAAAAAAGAATTAATATGTGAGGGCTTTATAAGATAATTGGTTTTGATTGAAGTTATTTATTATTAAAGTATTTTTAAATATAAATTTGGATAGACAATGAATTTGATAAAATTATGATGACACCATAATTATAAAAACACTCAAACCTATAACTTTTGTTAAAAACATGTGTTGAATTTTGTGCTGTTTTTTTTTTAGAAATACTTGATATATTATATGCAGAGAAAAATTGTTAAACTTTTATTCATCACTTTATACTATATATAGAAATAAATTGTAATATAAACATGCTCTAAATATAGCGGCCATTTGAAACCGATTTCTTTTTATGTTGTAATCCAAACAATTTATTTATTACTAATCAACAATGCATACTCTAATTAATTTTTGTGGCTATGTTCCTACACTGGTTTTTTATTATGTCAATCTGCTTTGGGAAAATGAAAAAATATCTTCAAAACCATATTCCGTACAACAATATGTCACCCTTAGAGACAGTGGAAGCAGTGACACTTTTTTACTATGTTTTCTTGGACAATTGGCTTTAACTTCTTTGATTGATGACTTGTTCTCTTGGACACTCCTTTTGGTGGTTCTAACACAGCTATATTATGCTTCTTTGCTGTCACTATTTGTCACGCTCTTACTTGTGTTGGCATGTTTTTATGTGATTCATCATTTCGCTTAGTGGCTGGTTAAAAATTTGGAAATGGCGTTCGTGAGTTTATTGAGTCACAAGTTGGTAAGTATATACAAATCAAGAAGTAAAAGAACAGCTGATCATTTTCTGTCATGATGTTGCCAATTCTAAATTGACATACATATGGAGTTAAAAAATGTGTCATTAGGTGAAAATGAAGCACAAACTATACAAAATCAAGAATTTGTAATGATCAGGCGGTGTAGAAGGATGTGGACTCCATTTGTGGAGATAGAGAAATGCTTTCCACTGTGGACTCATGAAATATGTCATTAGATGTATGCTCATCATGATCATTTTTCACATGTAAGGAACTTTGTACATTTCTCAGTGCTTCTAATTCTGTTGAAACCTCTTTCATTGTTGGTCTTTTCTTACCATTAAGTCTCAAACATCTCAATGCAAGATTAGCAATAGCAAGAATGTCATCTTTCCTTGCTTCATTAAGCACTGTGGTATCTAAAATTTGAGAAAGTTGGTTCTCCTTCATCAAATAAATGAATTGTGCTGTCATATTCTGACCCTCATCTTCATCATTGAATGTAATAGGCTTTCTACCGGTTATAAGCTCTACAAGCACAATGCCAAAACTATATACGTCACTCTTATCTGTAAATTGACTAGACTGAAAATATTCAGGGTCCATGTATCCGAAGGTACCTCCTACGGCTGTGGTTAAGTGAGTCTTATCTAATGGAATTGATCTTGATGTTCCAAAATCGGACACTTTGGCACTATAGTTACTGTCTAGGAGTATGTTGGTTGGTTTGATGTCTCTGTGGAAGATTGGAATAGAAGCTGAAAAATGCATGTATGCTACCGCTCCAGCGACTTCACACGCAATCTGAAGGCGAGTTTCCCATGAAAGTGATGACGACTGATGGTCTTTCCTATGGATATGTTGGGAAAGTGTTCCGTTTGGAATATATTCATATACAAGTAATGGAGTTTGTGTCTCAAGACAACAACCTAAGAGTTTGACAATGTTTCTGTGGTTGATCTGAGACAAGATGACAACTTCATTGACAAAAGTTTCAATCTGGTTCCTGTCAATTTCTTTGGATTTTTTAACTGCAACTATGGTTCCATCTGGTAACATTCCTTTATAAACTGTGCCATAGCCACCCTGACCAAGAAACCTACTCAGGTTGTAGTTATCTGTTGCTCTTTGCAGCTCCTCTGCGGTAAAAAGCTTCGCCATTTCTCCATTTCCGTAAGATGATAATTTCTCTTGTAACAAGTAGCCACCGTTTTGCCTGAATAACTTTTCTTTAAGAATACTCATTCTCCTTTTCTGTATATATTGATATAACTTGTAACCCAAGAGAAACAAAAATAGAAAGCCTGCACCAATGCCAACACCTGCAAATACACAGACATATTTTTTAAATTCAGGTTGAAGTAATGATTAAGAACTAGTAAGTAACATCCCTATTTTTAATCACACTGGATCCTCTGCATCCCCTCTTACCTCTCCAAAAAAAATCTCAATTGTCGAATTAATGTAACGAAAGAGAATCTAAGAGATCAACACTTTTAGTCTTTAACGGGTGAGTTTTTTTGGAACGAGATGAAGGGGCTGGAGAGAAGAAGAACTTTGGCATGGTATCATTGCTCATCTTGCTGTCTAATCTATTACTCCATTCATTCCATAATGTGTTGATGTTTAAGCTTTTTAGTTTTGTTTCAAAAGTATTGGTGTTTCATTAATCCAAGGTCTAACTAATGTTTTTCTTCCAACTATACCTTAATTGGGAGAGAGTACTTGAAAACACAATTGATAACAAATGCTAGTAACTAAAAGAAGTTTTTTAGATTAATCAATTTATTATATTTTTTCTGTGTGAACTAGCCTTAAACATTCATGAATACATTAGAGTTTGCATTTGGCTATGGTGACATCAACAAAAATCAAACCTTAAATAAATGCAGTAACATACTATGTGCTAAAAACCAAAATGCTAATAACAGAACTATCTTTGGTTTATACAAAAATACCTAATGCAGCAACCAATTTAGCAGGAAACTTTTGACCATCCGATTCATCACAGCTTCCATCTGGAAGCCTTCCCTGAGTACAGGTACAGTAAAAACTATCTGGATCCTCTTTACAACTCTTTCCCTTTAAAGGAACCAATATAGGCGTCAAGGAAAAGAGAATCACACTTCTGTTTTTACTTCTTGGCACTTGCAACTCATTTGCCTCTAGTATACTTTGTTCATCAACACCATAAGCCTCTCCTATAGACTTAACAGTTTCACCACTGTTTACTGAATAAACAAGCAATGAGGTGATTCCTCTTTCCGTCTGTTTTATGGTAGGACAAGCACATAGAACTGGAACTGTGAGCTCAGCACCAATAGCAATGTTTTCAGAAGCATAGTAATTCTGACCCTTCAAAGCCTGACATGTAGTGAGGCTTTGGTAAGTTTCATTAACCAATTGATAGTATGTATCGCCTTTTTTGACAGTATAAGGAGTGTTATGTTGGTAGATGTTTCCTGAACATGAACATAAGATAGGGACAATGATTGTTTTATTGGAAGGAATCTTGTTATCTCTTGAGATGTTGTTAATTGAGGCTATTTTAGATGATTCAGAACCAAGGAGATAGGAAATAGTTATAGGGCTGTCATAAGGAGGTTTAGGCCTGAAAAGTAAGAAGGAAGTGCAAGATTTTTGAGGGCCATTGCATAGGTATCCTTTTGGTGCAGAAGGGTTGTTTGAGCAGTCAGTGACAGTGTTGAGGTATAATTGTTGGGTGTTGATTGAATGAGGAAACGTATACAAGAGAAGGATTGTGGAGAGAATGTTAAGGTAAAGAAACATCATGAGCTTGGTTCTTGAAAAGGAAACACAAGTTGATGCGTTGCAGTTCTATTTTGGGGTGAAGTTTAAGATCCAACGCATTGATTATTGATTATATTTTGTTAATGGTCCGTTGACAATTATAATGATTTGTTTGAGTCAAAGTTGCAACAACATTTAACATGTTAATAAATAATTGTTAAAGTCAAGAGTGTGACACATTCCGTAGCAGAATTGTATTGTTAGTTGTTACTGAACAACATAATTTCAATGTTGAATTGTATTTGGTCACCCATTTGAAAATATCCTTTTGGCTGAATATTCAACATACCAAATCATATAAAACAAGATGAGTTACAGTGAGTAGATTGAGGGAAACATGTGTTTTAAGAGTTTGTTTTTCCCATGAAAATTTACTTACAAAGATAAAGACATGAGTGAAGTTTTTGCAAAAAAAGAAGTTGACCTCCATTTTATGCTGTTATTAATTTAATCCATACTACTTTAATTGAAAGACGACTTTTCTGTTGCATACAGCATACAGAGAGGTGGCGTTAAACTGAAGTATATCATTTGAAATTCTGCTGGCTGCATGCTTGGCTGGCGTAGATGCCAAAACCACGTTTGAAGTTGAAGTTAATTCATTCCTCTATAAATTTTTTTTTAATTTCTTTTTGAGAAAAATAGATGTAAATTTTTTTTAATAAAATTTGTTTTGTAATAAATAATTTCGATTATTTTTTAAAAAAGAATTTTGAATTCGAGAATTTTTTTTTGGAAAAAATAATGTAAAATATTTTTCTAAACTTTTCAGTACAAAAAAGTTTGATTATTTTTTGAAATAGAAACTTTTTCGAGAAAAAGTTAATTTGATTCTTTTTTTTTTATTTTTTCAGAAAAAAATTCTATAATTTTTCTGGGTAAAACAAAATTCGAAAATTTTCTAAAAAAATAAATCTTAATTAAAATTAAATTTTTTTAAAAATAAGTTAACTTAGAAAGCTATCCAAAATAGTTTTCCAAGTAATTATGGCAATAAATAAGTTCAAATATTCAATATAAATAGACTAATTTAAAAGATATGAAATGCACGGTATACGCCATTACTAAACTAGTTGAGTTATTCCTCTATTAGATGAGCTACACATCCCAAATAAACTTACTATGCAAAATGATGAACATGAAAATTGGGATGGTGAAAAGTTATCTAATGACAAATTCTTTTGAACATGATGTGTTCACAAACGTATGATTTGATCAATATTGATAGTAAAGCATCTTCTAGAAGAGACCATCATATATATCTGATGTTCATTGTGCCAGCTGGTAAGTTTGGAGAATGAATTTGCTATTCATAAACTTGTTTAATAACTATTTTAAGCTGTAGAAATTGGAATGTTGTATTGAAATTTTGCATAGTTTTGCTGGAGAAGTAGTTTTTAAATGTGGGAGATGATTTGGCCTGCTAGATGAGCGTGTGTTTTAAATTTTAAACTGAATTTTTCATGGACAGCAAATTATTAATAATCATCTGATTTGACTAAGACAAAAATGAAATTTAATGCACAATTTGGTTAGTGTGTACAGGATGAGGGAAGAGACAACTTGCTGACACCAATTTTCTGCTAAGTGTGCTTGTGGAGCTAAATAAGGTGAGTCATTTATCCTAGCCTAGGCCATGTTTAGGATAGATACACCTTCATTTGAATCACAAAACATAATAAATCATGAAGCAGTGTTAATCCGGCGTTTCAGAAGGATGTGGATTCTATTTGTAAAGATAGCGAAATGCTATCCTCTCTGGATTCACTAACTGTGTCAATAGTTGTGGTCTCAAATGACTGTCCATCACTTAGTGATTCATCATGATCATGGTTGATTTGAAAGCAACTTTGTGCCTTTCTTAGTGCCTCTAGTTCTGCTGAAACCTCTTTCATTGTTGGTCTCTTCTTACCATTAAGCCTCAAGCATCTCATTGCAAGATTTGAGATAGTAAGAATGACATATTTCCCTGCCTCCTTATGCACTCTTGCATCTAAAATTTGAGAAAGTTGATTCTCCTTCATCAGAGAAATGAAATGTGAAACCAAATTCTGACCCTCATCTTCATCATAGAATGACATCGGCTTTCTACCGGTTATGACCTCTACAAGCACAACTCCAAAACTATATACATCACTCTTATCTGTAAATTGACTAGATTGAAAATATTCAGGGTCTATGTATCCAAAAGTTCCACCTACAAATGTGGTTAGATGAGTCTTATCTAGTGGTATTGATCTTGATGTCCCAAAATCAGAGACTTTGGCACTATAGTTACTGTCTAGGAGTATGTTGGTCGGTTTGATGTCTCTGTGGAAGATTGGAATAGAAGCTGAAAAATGCATATATGCCATTGCTCCAGCAACTTCGCATGCAATTCTAAGTCGACTTTCCCATGGAAGTGATGATTCATGGTCTTTCCTATGGATATGCTGGGAAAGAGTTCCGTTCGGAATATATTCATAGACAAGTAATGGAGTTTCTGTCTCAAGACAACAGCCTAACAGTTTGACAATGTTTCTGTGGTTGATTTGGGATAAGATCACAACTTCATTGACAAAAGTCTCTATCTGGTTCTTTTCGAGCTCTTTTGACTTTTTCACTGCAACTATTGTTCCATCTGGTAACATTCCTTTATACACCATGCCATAGCCACCCTGACCAAGAAACCTACTTCTATTATAGTTATCTGTTGCTCTTTGCATCTCCTCTGCTGTAAAAAGTTTTGCCATTTCTCCATTTCCGCAAGATGATAATTTCTCTTGTAACATGTAGCCACCATTTTGCCTGAACAGTTTTTCCTTACAGATTCTCTCTCTCTTTTTCGTTATGCATTGATATAATTTGTAACCCAAAAGAAACAAACATAGAAAGCCTGTGCCAATGCCAATACCTATAGATTCACAAAGTTATTTGTCAAATTCAGTTGGTTGCAGTGACTAACAAGAAACACCCTTATGTTCAATTGCAAACAGCAAAGTACTTTGTTTATTTCACTAAATATCAAATCCTTGCAAGATGTCATCCACTCATCACATTCATTCATTCTAGTTTATAAATTCCTGTCTGCACTATGCTAGGGCGATATATCTAAACATTCAAGCCTTATGTGACTAACTGCATCCTTAGTTCCATACTAACTAGCTATGCTAAAAAGTAAAAACCAATTTCATTAAAACCTGTATCATTTTAAAAATTGTTCTTGAAGAGGGTTTAGACAAGAGTACCTGAGGCAGCAACCAATTTTGCAGGGATTTTTTGACCACGAGAATCATCGCAGAAAAGACTCCTGGAGCTTCCATCTGCATGCAGTTCCTGGGAACATTTACAGTAGAATTGATTTGGATTCTCTTTGCAACTCTTGCCTCTCAAAGGAACTAATATAGGCGTGAATGCAAAGAGTATGACACTGCTGTTTGATCTTGTTGGCACTGGAAATTCATTGGCCTCTTGCATGCTTTGTTCATCAGCACCATACACCTCTCCTATGGACTTAACCGTGTCACCATAGTTCACCATGTGAACCAGCAAAGAGGTAACCCCTCTTGCTGTTAGATTTGCCGTAGGACAAGCGCATAGTACTGGAACTGTGAGTTCAGCACCAACTGCAATATTGATAGGAGCATAATAATTCTGACCCATCAATGCTTGACAGGTTGTGAGGCCTTGGTAAGTTTCTTTTACCAACTCAAAGTAAGTGTCATTCTTCTTTACAGTGTAAGATGTGCTATGCTGGTATATGTTTCCAGCACAAGAACAGAAAACTGGGACAATGATTGTTTTATTAAAAGGAATCTTCTCATTTATTGATATCTTGTTGATTGAGGCTATGGTTGATGCTTCAGAGCCAAGAAGGTAGGAAATGCTTGTAGGGTTATCATAGGGAGGTTTTGACTTAAAATTCAAAAAGGAAGTACATGATTTTCTAAGGCCATTGCAGAGGTAACCTTTTGGTACAGAAGGGTTGTTAGAGCAATCAAAGACAGTGTTATTAAGGTATACTTGTTGGCAATTGAGTGACTGAGGAAACATACATAGGAAAAACAGGACTGTGAGGAAAATGTAGAGGTAGTGAAGCTTCATGATTAAGTCTATAGTGAAGACAACAAATGAGTTACACTTCAATTATTTTCAGTGTTTTAAGAGTTAGTTGGGTTGGGTTCTTATCACGCGGTATTGGTTTTGTTTTATTCTTTGACTTGGTATGCAGAATATTCAACCCAAAGTGGTTGATTGAATTTAACATGATTTTCAAATATAAATGACCAGGACAGTTAATAATATTGAAATGCTAAGGAGTTTTAAGAGGCATTATAAAAAATCATCACAAATTTTGTTACTTACTGATCAGTGTGACTTCAAACTATCAAGATTCATTATAAATGTCTTTCAGCTTTGAATTTGAATGAGAATCTTGACTATTGCCTATCATGCCTGCCTTTATCTACTCAAAGAATAAGACAGGCAACTTGCTACACGTGATAATCCAAAGAACAATGTTGTTTGTTTGTTACTAATAAACATTCCCTTAATCTTGCCATGTTTAAAGAAGCGTGATATTAATTGTTTGACTGCTTCTACATGCAGCATTAAAAATTAAAAATTGTTAGTTTGGATTGTAGCTTTTAAGTTTATCTGCAGAAAAAGAATGTTTATCTACAAATTATTTGCAACTAGAACGAAATTAAGCATCACTCTTCTATTTGTATGATGGGTATTTGAGAACAAACAAAAACACCATGACAGAAATATTTGAAATCAACACTAAACACACTTATAGTCATAAACACAAAAGCAGTACCTGAACACGCAGACTTAAGATTTGGTGGCCACACGTTTTATTCCTTTCCTTCAATGGCGTTGCGTAATGCAATGTAAATTTCTTTGTAATTGTATATAATATAGATATCTTTTGGTTATTATTATAAATAAAGAAATAAAAACTATTTTTACAGATATTAAAAAATATAATTAAGTGCAGTTAATTTCTTAGGTGTTATTTAAAACGTATATTTAATTTATTAATTATCTATTTTTAATGTTAAACATTTAACTATTAATATTAAATATTTGAATTAAATGAAATACGTAATAAAAATATAATATTAAATAAATCAGGAGTACTTTTATTTGTAGTAGTTATACTTTTTATTTATTTATAATAATAATAATAGTAATTAAAAGGAGTAAAAAAATACTATACTACTAATTAATTTTTTTTTCAAGAGAGTATTTTAATATATTTGATTGATTGATAATGTGATTATGGACAATGGATTGTAGATTAGTTTAAATATCTAAATTTGTATGAATATTTTATATATCTACTAAAAAACCAAATGGTTAAATTATAACGACTTTTTAACTAAAAGAGTATGTAAAAAAAATTAATGTACTCGATTGAAATCAAAGAAACATGAAAAATATACAATGTTGATATGGTTGGCAAAAAAAGTGTATAATAATATAAATATTAATTTACTTTTGAAGTATTTTGCTTTTGTATTTATTGTGTTTGTTTAGTCAAATTTGAATCACACTCACTTTTATGATATTCATGCTACTCTATGATATTTTTGTCTGTTTAATATGTATAAATCAATTAATGTTGTAAAAGTAATAGATAAGGAAAGATTCAAGAATTTGTCCATAGTCAATCAATATTGTACCAACACGAGAACATTTAAGGATAACTAAAAAAAATGACCACTTATTTCCATTACTATACTTTTATGCAAATCACATCACCATGTGATCTAAGGAATTGTTTACATGAATATGAAATGACAATAGGGAGACATATAAACATGTGTCTATGGTTCATTAGTATTCATGCTACTATATGTTAGAATTTTTCTTTTAAATTAAAAAAAGAAAAATTTAATAACAATAACATATTTCTCTCATATGAAAACTCAAATCATCTACTGTATGGAACTCACATTTTTAAATAATTCAATTTGAGTTTTAATTAATATATGTAATTATCCAGTAAAATTAGATTAACCATACTTTTTTTTACATGTGTTGTTATGTAATTATAATTTTAAAATGATTGAGCATGAAATTGATCCAAGTTAGCACATTTAGATAATGACACAAAATAGAAAATACAAAATGAAATGTAGATTTAAAAATGACAAGACAAAAGGAATATTATTTTAATCGGAGTAAAAATGGTTACAACTAATATTTTAATTTAACTCTTATTGCTCTCTTATTATAAAATATAAAAAATAGAAGAACACATCTAAATTTATCAAAATATTGCTACAAATATATAATATAATATATATATATATATATGATTTTGTCAACTGATATTCATTTCATTTTAACACTATCAAAGAAATGAAAAATCTAAATTTCAATGTCTAGTATGAGACTTCTATACAACCTGACTTGTGAGTTTTCACAAACAACTCTCATGTATATACGATTGAGTAGAAGTAAAACTGATTTAAAAATTTTAAATAGGTAGTATTTTTTAAAAATTTGACAACATAAAATGTATATGTAAAAAAATAACAAATAATTTTTTAATTTACCATTTAAATAATATATAATACAAAATAATTTTTACAAATTATATGTGTCATTGTCTTCTAATTTCTAAATAAATATAAATAATATATGATACATAAATTTTTTCACAAATTATTGTCATTTATATATTTATTGAGAAACATTTAAAATGACTAATATATTAATTGAAGTTAAAATCTAAAAAATTGTTACCAATAATGATGTAGGAGCAATAAAGGTTGAATAATTAATATTGATTGTACTATAATTTATAATTCATGACACATAATTATACATAATATTATATCATAACCGTAATAATAGTAGTTAAATGTGTGTTAAAGCAAATTAAAAATAAAGTAATAAAGAGGGTGGAAGAGGAAAGAAGAAAGAGTATTTTTTTTGAAATTTTTATTGAGGTATCAATATTTAAATAAGATGACACAATATTATATGATGTCACAATAACACATAAAAATTTATTTTAATATATTATAATCTAGGTACGAGCATGGTCTCATAATAATTATTCAATTTTACTGGTACTAAAGAATTTGCCAAGAATAAATTAAGTTCAAGGAGGAAATAATTAATCAACAGCCTTGGGATCAAATAATAATTATTTAAAAAAAATCAAATAATAATGATTTGGTTGGTTTGATTAATTAAAATGTTCAGATTCACGGGCCAAAATAATGTTTCAAATCAAGTTACGTCCGCTTCCAATCCTGTTTTCCTTTAGTCTCACAAGAATCCAAATATTACAATATAAATTAAACATTAACTAAGTGTAGGAAGCTTCTTCTCTAATTCTTTATATTTTTTTAAAATCTTCAAAATATACCTTTAAATTAACTAATGCGGGATTTGTACTTTTTGTTGTTATTAAAGTACATATTCAAATTGATCAATTCAAAAAATAAGTAAGATGATCTATTAAAAATTGGAGTGTTGGTTAATCATGAAATTTTGCATAGACAAAAGAGCAACGAGGGTAGGTTGTTGGTGGAGAATATTTTAGGAGCAAACCACCAAATTTTCATTGAGTTTGTAAGTCGTTCTTAAATAAGTTATTGAGATTATAAATACAATTTTGCAATTCATATTCCTTTTTTTTCTATCCACACCCCTCAAATTTTTTGTAAAACTGAAATACTCAAAATGCCATTGTTTATTTATATCATTTCTTAAACCATAACCTCTCTTTCTTTATTCATCTTCAATCCTAACCTCGTTTTCTATCTGCATCTTCTACCTCACACTCATATTCATCATTTTCTTGCATACTCTTTTCTCCTTCTTCCTCCATTTTCAACAACTTCAACATCTTCAATCATCTTCATTGCCTCCCATTTACATCAGGTTTGCATCAATGTTCTTCTTCTTCTTGTATCATTGTGCATAACTATATTTATCAATGCCTCAACAAATCTTTCCTTGTGAGTAATTAATCACTACTCGTGTACATAACTATAAAAAAATAGAACTGTTACTATAAGTTCCTTCAAACATAGTCAACTTCATATAATACCGAGTCTCATCATAATTGTAAACAAGAGTCTATCATGCCTCCATTATATGGGTCTGCTTCTTTTTTGGAAACCCACTCTCATCTTGCACTTGAATGTGATATTCTTGCATACATGAAAAAAAAAAAAACACAATAAATTAAATGCTTTTGAAAAAACATATCGAACTGCGTTCATTAAAGAAATGTCTCTATCAATAACGATGACTTGAACTTCACCACTTGTTATTTGTTCTTTCAACATTTGTAGTGCCAACGAGAAATTATCAGCACACTCAGACTGTAAATATGCAAATCTCACGCAAAATGTCATTTCAGTAGAAGTAACGTCAATTATCTCACGTAATGACATTTGATACCTGCAAGTCTTGTATGTATTATCTAAAATCAACACTATGTGAAATCCATTTACAAGAATGATAACATTTAGATGGGCCCATAATATGTCCTTCAACTCATCTGAACCTTATATTTTCCTATATCGATACACATATTAGTAACGTTCCATCAATGTCATTAGATGTTGTATTTTCGTTATATTACCTCTAAGTGATGAACGATATACTTGACATGCATTGTAAACTTGTTTGATTGTCGTTAAACTTTCAATGTTATGATCCTTTAATGTCATCAATATGTTTCTTGAATTGATCATGTTCTTCATCATATCATCAAGTACATATTTCTCTTCCTGAGACAATCGACCTAAGAAAGAATGACCGGTCAGTTTTTTTGGCAATTTGTGGTTATGAAGACCACATGCTACATGCAGATATCATCCTTCACCAACACTTGATGGTGTTCCTCTCAATCTAAATGAACATTCACATTTTATTGTCCAAACACTCCTCATAGGTTTAAGAATTCTTCCAAAGCCTATATTTTCCGCATTCTTTCACAACCATGAATTAATTTTGTCTTTGTTCTTGGTCGTGTTATCGGAGTTTCATATCTTAAAATGACAACGACAATTCTATTTTTCCTTCCAACATTTCTATCTCATCTCAATAAATAATCTCCCATGTCAAACATCATGTCGATGGTAGACACATCAGTCAAATCCACCATAATAGGTTCAACACTGTCATTCATAACCTTGTCAATTTTGGGTTCAACGCCATCATTTATTGCGTCAAAAATCAACTTTCAAACCATCATACATTTCGTCAAAATCATGTTTCAAACCCTCGTGCATTTCGTCAAAATCAGGGTACAAATCATCATACATTTTGTCACTATTGTCTCTCCATTGTGAATTGAAATTTGTGAATTGAATTGAGATCACAAACATTTACGTGAACTAAATTCATGTACGTCCTTAAAAATGATAAAAACGGTACGACGAATATAGGTAACATTTGAGAGATACCGGGACATATCTAAAATATTTATAATATCAAACACCTATTTGAAAGCTTCCTCTAAAGTAAAAAAGCAAACATGGTGGTTTACTTAGTAAAGTAATACGCTTCGAATCTTGTTTGGAAGCTGCAAATCCCTTCAAGTTAAATTGTTTCTTTGGTGTGGCTGCTGTATTTGTCTATCTATTAGGAAGCTCACGAAGTACTTTTATACAACACCAAATTAAACACTTTTTTTTGACAGAAACCAAATTAACCACTTTACACATGTCACAAAAACTATTATTATGTATGCACAAAAATTTATGTCTTTCACACAAAAAAAAATGGTTTTATAAACTTTTTCCCTTGCAACCAAAATGCAAAAAAAATAGTTTTGGGCGATAGTGAGTCACTCAATCCTGCATGCTTATCATTTCTACATGGTTCTTAGCCCGTGATCTATCACTAAATTCAAGTGAAGAAAAACCAATGCAATGAGTCACAGATCAAAGAAAAAACTTGTTTTTAGTGCATCGAATCCTATGTGACTTGGACACAACTAGCAACAAGAACAATGAAAATGGAATCTTATACAAAATTACATATTATTATTTTTAGTTTTGGATTTACTACAATTACAAATTCATTCATTCACATTGTCAACATATTGGTAGTGATTGTATCAAATTCAGATAGAGACGGTACATAAAACACGTAGATTTTAATTTCTTTTTAAATTCTAAAATACTAAAATTGAAATCTAGATCGTCTAATCTTTATGACCATTGACAATCCAAATCCATTATTTTTCTTAGGTGTCTAACAAAGGTGATAGATATGATATCATGGAAAATGAAGAAAAAAAAAACTAAGAACTCGTTAAATTCCACTTAGTGCAGCTACAATAGGACTTCTAACACTATGTTTTCCACCATCTTCAATCCAAACAAGATCTCCAAATGAAATATTTTTCTCATTGTGCACAACAGACTTTATGAAAACATAGTAACTTTTCTTCTCATTTCCATAACTAAAATCCAATATATCAGGTGCAACTTTCACCTTATAACCTTTAGGCTGTGTCACCTTAACTCTATAACTAGCACCACCATCTCCAACATTAGTAACAGTCCTCTTAAACTTTTGTCCATTTAAACTTGTTTTGTTACTAAAGAAAGCTATAAATGAAGGGTAATTAAGATCCAAAGAAGGGTTATCACAATCATAATGACTTGATCTAGTAATAGTTAAAATTTGCTCCTTTGTATAGTTCAAACCACAAAGAAGATTAACATAGTCTTGTGGTGTAGCATCATATATCAAACCAGGATTCATTGCTCTATTAGGATCAATCTCACCAGCTCCCATAGCAAAAGGTGAAGCAGATTGTGAAGGATAAGCATTATCCCTTATAGGATTTTTTGTATTATCCAAAAAACTAGCTGTTGTTATCATTGCTGATCTTATAGCAGCAGGACTCCATTGTGGATGTGAAGCTTTCAAAAGAGCAGCAACACCAGAAACATGAGGACAAGCCATTGATGTTCCTGACATAAAAACGAAGTCACTTGGTGATGTATTATCAGGAATATAAGCTGCAAGAATTCTTGATCCAGGTGCCATTATGTCAGGCTTTAAGATTCCTTGATAGCTATTTGAAGGTCCTCTTGATGAGTAATGTGCTGCAACTGGTGCTGGCTTTATTCCAACAAATGTTTGTTGAAATTTAATGCTAGCTGTTGGATTCTTACTCATTTTTGCATAGTTGATCACTGATTTTGCATCTTCTGGATTTATTACTATACTTGGTGAGTAGATAGCTCCTAAATCAATTAAACTAGGATTATCAGAGACAAAAATTGCACCCAACACTTTTGTTTTTGTAACAAAAGTCATTTGGTCAAACACTGATGAGTTTGAGATTGAGTCACAAAGAATGATGACTTGGTTGTTATTAACTTGTGATACAAGGTTCATTGAGTTGCATGAAGAGAAAGTTTTGTTGTAAACAAGTGGAAGATTTTCCACTATAGAATTTGTGTCAAACATTGTCGATCCAATGATTTCTTTACCATTTCCCAAAATGAGGCTTCCAAAGGTTCTATCTATTGTGCCTGCAGCTACTGTTATGAGCCAAGGGATACCATTGTGCAATGTTCTTAGCATAGGACCAGAGTTACCTGCTGAAGATGAAACAACAATCCCTTTTTCCATAGCTGCAAATGAAGCTATTGCTACAACGTCTTCATAAAGTGGAACATCATCAAATCCAATTGAAATTGAAATCACATCAACTCCATCAAAAATTGCTTGGTCCATTCCAGCTAAAATATCAGAAGCTAAATGACCCTCTGTCCAAGCTACTTTGTACATAGCAAGCCTAGCTCTTGGTGCTATGCCTCTAGCTACACCTTTTGCATAACCAGCATAAGAAGCTCCATTAACATAGTTACCTGGCAGAGTTAAAGGTTCCAGGTTTAAACACAGGAAGGAAATAATACTAATATAACAACTAATATATTAACATAGTTACTTGCAGGAGTTAAAGGATCAATGTTCAAACACGGTGAAGGAAACAATACTAACATAATAACTAATATATTGACATAGTTACTTGCAGGAGTCCAATGATCAGAGTTCAAATCTGGTGAACGGGAAAATATTAACATAACAGCTTGTATGTTAACATAGTTATTTGCAAGAGTTAATGGACCAGGGTTTTAAATCTGATGAAGATGAAAATAGAAACATAACTAATATAATAACATTTAGTTACCTGCAACGGTAGACGATGTGTGAGTTCCATGTCCTATCATGTCTCTAGGTGAGTTCATTGTGGTTGTAACATTTGGACTTGCAGCAATCACACCTTTGTTGAAATATCTAGCTCCAATCAACTTGAAATTACACATGGAAGCATTGAAATCTTGGGCTTCCTCACATGCTCCTTTCCATTTGCTTGGAATTTTCTTTTTCATGCCATGATCTTTAAAGCTTTCACTCTCAGGCCATAAACCAGAATCAATAACACCAACAATGACATCTTCACCAAAATTGGAAGCATCCCAAAGACCATTTGGTGAATCTAGGGAAAGAAATTGAAAGGTATGAGTTGTGTCCATGATGGCTGTTCTGTCCTGATATGCTGCAATAAATCCATGAATGTTCTTAAGAGTCTCTAACTCATTTAAAGTTAACACTGCACTGAAACCATACATGGCATGATCATAGGTGTAAACTACTTTCTTTGATTGTTGCTTTGATGGTTGATCAAGATCAAGTAGTTCTGTTTTTGAGTTTAGAGAATGAATTGTGGAATGAAACCAATCATGATGTGTTGTAAAGACTTGAGGAAAGAAGGATTTGTTCATATGGACTATGTATGTTGAAGTCTCAGCATTGACATGAAAGGTTAATAGAAACCAAGGAGTGATGAAGAGCATGATGAGAGGGAATGAAAACACAAAGTTTTGCTCCATTGATTGTTTTTGCAACTAAACAAAGAAAAGTTTTGGCTCTTGATTCCTATGAACAAACTGATTATATGCCTATATATATATATATATATATATATAGAAATTTTTTAGTTTGGGTAATATCAATGATGTTGACATTTATAAATTATATTAATTTTCAAATGATTGGACAAAAGTTTTCTTGCATAAGAACTATTTAAGAATTAATTTATGTTCAGAAATTTATTTATTTATTTATTTACAATACAATAAATCATATATCAACGCGAATGGTTTAGTGGAAGAGATTAGTTTCTCACAAATAAAAAATAATGATTCAAATTATGGTTAAAAGAAGTATTTATATTTAATGTCTCGTTTCAATAGATAGAGTGATAAATACTACTTAAAATTAACATACACAAATACAAGATTTAAAATTAATTTCAAGATAAAACGTCAAATATAACAATATGAATATATGGGTTTATGCATGATGGACAAGTCAAAAATGGTTTAAATACACACAATTCTATTTGGACAATATAGAGTGTTGTTGTGTTGTGTTGATTTTAAATGGAATGAAATACCTATTAAAATGTAAAAGTGGAGAGAACAGGTCTCCTATACAAAACTATGAAAGGTAGATGGATTATTTAGAGAAATACTAGCATTATAATATTTGATTTGATATATTTTGTTGTTGATTCAGTTCATTCAGTGTATCATAAAGTTAATACATTAAAACTTAAGAACAATCACTTCTTTTTTTTCTTCTTTAAGAAAATGATTAAAAAAAATTCACACGTAAATGTAATATCTCCTATTTAAATTTAATATTCCGTCTAATAATATTAATATTTGACAATAGACTTTAAGCCTTAAAAATAAATTGTCTTTTATTTTCATTTTGTCATGTGAATTATTTTAATCAACATGAAATACTGAGAAATATAATTAAAAACAACATATGAATTAATGTCTTTTTTATTTTGATAAAAAACTAAATTTGAT
>JBBPBT010000151.1:11996202-12008034 GCA_037974875.1 Cicer bijugum | reverse complement strand
TCATTAATTTTTTTTACAACAACTTCTCATGCTTACAATTAAAATATCATACTAATAAAATAAATAAATTTAGACTACGCTATAATATAATTCAATATTAATATTTTTTTAAAGATAAAAATATATTAAATAGTCAATCATATTTTTAAATTTTTATATCTTATTTTTGGGTTTGTATTTTACATTTTATTTCATCAAATAAATGCAAGTGTTGCTATATGTTGTAAAATAAATTAACAATCATGTATAATGAGTCAAACAGTTATCCTATATAATAAACTATCATACGAATTTTATAAAATATTTTAAAAATTAAATTAGATAATTGTGATAAACATGATTTTCTCTTATTTTAGTTTTCCTAATCATATTCAATTATTACAAATCATTAAAGTAATATTATAAGATAACTATATTTATAATACATAAAATATTACTTATAAAACTTATAAAATTAATTAATTAATATCCGCGCAGCGCGTGGACCATAGTCTAGTTTAAATAAATTCCAAAATTGTTCATCATGTTCTTCTTCCTTAAACCCCAAGAGAAAAATCACCATCACGTGTGAATCTTCTTAATCTTTAGCAAGTTGTTCTTTTCCAATGGATTTCTAATGTTGGGAATGAATTTCAACGGTTTCTATTTTAAAACAGAACAACTTTTCCCCTCTCCCATTTGTATTTTAGTCTCTTTAATTATTAATTAAAAAACATTAAAATTAATTGATCCATAAGTAATACACGTGGCAAAGTCTCAATCAGAAAAATGATGTCTACGTCATCTGTTTTTGAGTAGCATGTGTAGGTGAATAACTAAAATTAAAAGAATTTCATATTATTGGATAGAATCTAAAAAAATTATTCAAAATATTAAAATAAAACTTCGCTAGAATAACGGACTAAGACCACAAATAACCGTAGAAAAATGGGGGTGCCAATAGAAACTCCCATGAAATCGACATGAACAAAAGAAGGCTCTTCAAAAACCGCAAACCACAATTGAAAATAGTGAAATGAGATTAACTTGAAACCTATCAAGGGAAGCACTTCCTAAAATGTGTTGAAGTTATTTGAATTCAACGACTTAAAAGTATTATTCACTTCTGATCACTAAAAGGGAAAAAACTGAATATGTTGATTTATGGATTTAGAATTAATTCAATGTTAAGAACTTATGTTGATTTTCAAAATCAATGATGTGAGGATCTATTTAACGGATGATCTATAAATACTTTTGTTAGTATTCTTTGAATTTTGAGATACCAACTCAGTTAATTTTTTTTATAAAAAAAAAAAAATACATCAATTTGAATCAACTAACTAATTTAATTAACCAATTGAATTGAGATGGAGTGAGACATCCTAGTGATAAAAAAGTTGGCCGGACCTTCAATTTGTGAGAATTACTAAACGTTCATTCAAATCAATAAAAAACGAGTGATAAAAATTAAGTTATATTTTTATTAAAAAATTAAAGGTGAGAAGATGTTGTCAAAGTATAAGCTATGGAAGATTGATTGTATGGATCATTTAACATTTACAAAATTATAAAAGAATTTACATTTGACTAATAGTTTCAATTTCAATCTATTAGCATTTTTTATTTTTTGTATACATTTTAATTTATGTTCAAAATACGCATTAAGATATGAATGTAATTTCTATATCGTGATATATATATATATTTCACTAATTCAACTATCAAATAAAAAAAATTATTAAGTAAATCAACTCTACAAATTTATATAAAATTTTAAAATTATTTAATACTTTATTAAATAATTTCAAATGAATATATAATAAGTTTATAAAATATACAAGTAAATATCAATGATTAGATTGCACAACTACGAATTTTGAATTTATATAAAACTTTGTGTGTTTGAATACTAATATATTGTGTCAATAATCAACGATTTGATGAGAATTTCATTGATGATATTTAGTAATTGAGCATAGTAATTCATCACAAAGTTATTCTTGGAATCAACAGATCTTCATTCTCTGTATTAAAAAAAGTATAATAATTTCATCATAAAAATTATATTAAGTGATTCAAACTATTAAAAATTTTATTTGATTGTGGTTCACGAGTTATACGCTAGAAATTTCATAGTTTAGTGGTAGTGATTTACAAATTATGCTCATGAATGATAACAACTTGCATGTTCATTTTGACAGTAATAATGAATATTGAATGCATTCTTTATGGTATAATGTCCATAAATAAGTTATTAGTGCCTGAGTTTCTCATCCAGTTTTTTTTATATACGATATCTATAATAGGAGAGTAAAATTTTAGAAAAATCAATAACATAGAAACTTAAAGTTTTTTTATCTTTGCAACAATAGCTAGAGAGAATTATTTTTTAAGTGTCAAATTTATTTTACATTAGGTGACTAATTACATTTCTATTTTATTTTCAGAAAATTAAATAGATGTTACGAAATTTGCTTACATTTTGTATCACAACTTTGTTTGCCTCAACCTTGTTGGTTCTTTAGTTTTTCCAATTTCAAGTATTTTGTGATTTGATTTATAGGTTTTGAGTTTTAGAGCATTTTATTTCAAAATATTATAGGAAATCCTTAATTCATTGATTTTATTGGTTTCCTGCTATTTAAAATGCATGAAATGAAATGATATGTGAAACTTTTTTACGTGGGTCACATAATGGGTTGAAACTGGTCAAATAGACCCGCTCAAGGTTGAAGATGAAAAAAAAAATAATTAGAAAAAAAATAAAATTTTGCAATTTGAACTTTGGTCAACAATTTGATTGCTATAGTTTTCAACACACTACTAAAAAAGTTATTTTTAACATTGACCAAAAGCCATGTTAAAGGATAAAAAATCGGTAACGTTGATTTAATTTTTGATTAGCGGTGTCGGGTCTATGCTAAAACAGTCGAAGCTAATCCACATCATCAGCCAAATGACATTCGCAAAATATAATGTCAGACATGTATTTTATGTCATATTTATATCATTTCTTTTTCGGTTATTTTGAGTATGAATAATAAAATTAAAATAAATTTGTATGTCTTAAATTAGATAATTTTAATATTTTCATATAATTTAATTTTTAAGTATCTTTATAATTTTGATAATTTTAGATCACATAAAAATTAGCCGTAATATTGTTATTAATTATGTGTGGTATGTAGTGAATTTTATCCTACATTAATTTTTATTATTATATTTGTGGGATCAACTGGGATAGAATGTCAAATTATTTTCATAACTCTATGAACTGGTACATAATTGGATAGTTTTATCATAAAGGAAAGTTTGGATAAACTGTCGAAATATTTTATATGCATAAGATATGAAATTGTGTATATATAATTTGACAAATTCATCGTAAAGTTTAAATAAATCTTATTAAAATAAAATTTTAGTTCACATGTAATTTTTATGTTACAAGATTTATTTTATGGTGTGTTTACATTGGTAATACATGAAATTTGGATAAATATGCATCAATTTTGATATGAACATTTGGTTTGTAAATTTAAGAAATTCATATATGGTTTAAAACAAACATCCTGTCAATTATATTTTAAATTCTATGAAATAGTTTTTTCATTTGAATTTATAGAAAATCATATGGATCAATGCATATTCCATAAGGTCAATGATAGTAAAATTTGTTTTCTTGTTTTATAAGTAGATTTTATTGAATCACAGCAGCTTCAAGCGTCCATCGTGATAAGCCCCAATTTATTACTTCCTCTCTACAAATAATACCTACTCCTTCAATCCGTTCTAAAAAAAAAATAGGATTTCAATGTAATAGGTTTTTGATATTTAATAACCCTTGTAAAAAAATAATTGTATTAATCAAAATATTTATCTATCCAACCATAAGGTAGATCAGCAACTACTCTTCTTCAAATGGTGGCATGAGTTAAAATAATTTTTCTCTACAAAATTTGATATGAAAGATATGTGTGCATTTCTACCATTGGTATTAAGATCTATAAGATAGACCTTGTATTTTAGGTCTATAGCATAAAACCTATATCAAAAAGTTCTAGAGAGATTTCGAATGAAATATTGTTTGTTTTCTAATTTAAGGCTACTTCTCATGGTGTATGACTTAAGAGTTTTATTTTAGACTCTAGGTATTATAATTTTTTTTGCGGTCATTCAACCACTATTTGTATGGTTAAGAACAAGAAAAGTAAAAGTCAAATTAAATATATCAACATTAAGTATTTATCCATTAGAGAAAAGGCTAAAGATAAAATAATGGTCATGAAGCACATTAGCATTGATTTAATGATCGTTGATCCTTTAACTAAGGACATGCCACCATTGAAGTTCAATGATAATATAGAGAGATTGAGACTTGGTCCCTCTTTGTGATTGTATACATGCAATTTATTGATAAAACTAATATGTTGTGATGTTTTCCCATATTCATCTGCAACTTAGTTTTTGAGAAAACATACTTTATCTTTATCTAGACCACAAATAAATATAGGATTTATTCATTAAGTTTTATTGTCACATTAAATATTATACTCGAGAAGTTGAACTTATAATACATGAATGATAGTACTCAGTATAAAAAGAACTATCAATATAATTCACATGTTTATTTCTTGAGGGAATTTTAGAATTGACTTTTTTTATTAATAAGTTGATCGTTTAGATCAAGTGGGAGAATGTAATAATTTAATTGTAAAAATTATATTAAGTGATTCATACTATTGAAAATCTCATTTGGTGGTGGTTCATGAGTTATGCATATGAAATGTCATAGTTCAATGGTAATGACTCATAAGTTATGCATATGAAGAACCATAACATTCATCTACATTATGATGTGACAATGAATATTCAATATATTTTTTATAGTAGAATGTCTATAAATAACTTATTGGTTTCTAAACTTCTCATTTAATTTTTTTATATGCACTATCTATAATGAGAGAGTAAAAGCAACCAATAATATAAAAATTTGAAGTTTTTTGTCTTTGCAATAATGACTAGAAATGATTATTTTAAAGGTCAAATATATTCCGCATTAGGTGACTAATTACATTTTTGTTTTATTTTCAAAAAGTAAAGAGAGAAGATTAATAAATAACCACACTTGGATTTAAATAAAGGGTTTGGAGATGAGACATGTGACAAATATATATAGGAACTGATATTGTGAGAGATGAGACAAATATTTATCAACTATTGGATTAAAATCAATGACTGAGATTAAAAAACTCATCATTAAGTTACTCACGTGCTTGCTCTTTTTCCATTATACTTTTGATATTTCTTCTCCCTCATCTTTGTTTCACCTTCCTTATGCTTTGCTTGCCTTATTTTCTATGTTCTTTCACCTTCTTCTTCTCTATTTTAGGTTGATAATTAAACCATCTATTTCCTTTACTGTTTGTCTTATTTTTTATATTGTTTATTTTTTCTTTTTTTTATTTATTGACCTTTTTATTACTCATCTCTTAACCTCTATTATAATTTGTTAATATTTTTTTTTGTTAAGATATGAGCAGCAACATATCACTGGCACTTCTCTCATTTTTAATACGGTAACCTAAATGATATGTTATTGTTAATAATATTTTTTTTTTATTTAGACAAATATTTGAGGGAGAACAATTTTATAAAAAAAATATGCACTTGGATTTAGTGTGCGTTCCTCGTCAAAAACTAAAGATAAAAATGATGTGAAAAGATAATAAAAAATAAATGGTACGAAACATTTGTTTGCACGAAAGATTATATACAATTAAGACAGGATCAACCGCTATGATAGATCATAGACAATCTATTATTTTTGGAGTAGAAATTGAGAAGGTGAAACAAAGATGAAGGAAGTAGAAATATGAAAAGTCGCACAAAGAAAATAGCAAACATGTGAATCACTTAACAATTGGTTTTAGTTTGAAACATTGATTTTAATCCAATGGTTGATAGAAGATACTCTCATCTCTCACAATATCAATATGTCTCCTACATATATATATATATATATATATATATATATATATTATAAAACTGTTTGACACGTTAACTAAATATAGAGCTTGGAAAAATAGGTGAACCTCTATTTTTATTTTTTTTTATAAGCAATAGCCGAAAACCTCTATGCAATAAGCCTCCTACAAATAACAAATTGCCATAACGTCTAAGAAAACAAAATGTAAGAAATACAAGTATAGAACAACAAATATTCGAAAAATTAAACAAACATTTCCCATAGTAAGACAGCTAAGAAACTTCCTTAAGTTTTAGATTCCGTTAGTACACAACTTCAATTAGCTTCAAATTTGTTCAATGTGTTGCCAACAAATGACACTAAAGCTTCCTCATTTATCCACGCTAGCTAAACCCAAAAAATAAAATCTCCATATTAGTTTACATTCCAATCAAGTTTGCTATACTTCCAAACACCATCACAAATTTTGTCATACACCTTCCCCTTGCCATGTCCTCTCATACCACCACCACCGATTCGTCTTCACTAGGTATGAACACCTTTGAAGATTTAGACACATTCACAAGGTTGTTTCTCTTAATAATATTTCTCATCCTTTTCGTCCGAGTTTGTTACGCATATTTTTCCTCACATCGTAATGATCACAATTCTAGTTACATTGCGACGATTATAGAACATCGAGGTGATAATAAAGATGTCACAAAAGGACTCCCTATTAGTATCATAAATTCTTACCACACATTTTCTTTCACCAAAATCAACATTGACACCGATAATAATAATTATGACACCAGATGTTCCATATGTATTTCAAATTATAAGGAATCGGAGATGTTGAGGATGATGCCGCATTGTCGCCACTATTTTCACCGAAATTGTGTTGATACATGGTTGAAGGTTAATGGATCGTGCCCAATTTGTAGGAATTCACTATTTCAAGATAATAATGATGTATCAAACTTAGAACGTGTTTAAAATTAATAACCCAAATTGAAGTAGGAAGAGATTTTTTTTTCTTGTGGTGTTGTTCTAGTTTCTCTTTTGTACTTTGGTTTTACTTGCCATTTGAGAAACCTTAAATTGTAAAATGTTTTGTCCATAATTTTTTTAGATAATAAATATAGTTTGTTATAAAAAAAAAAAAGTTCATTTAACTATTAATTTAAAGACTAAATATATCAATGTATGTAGTAATTAGTAAGAAGAAAATAAATCATGTTGTAAATGCCTTCACAAAATTTATCATCTCTCCAACAAATACCCACACTTATTATGCTTAAGTTTTGTTTTAGTGAAAATTCGCATCAAAGTTATTATCTCCGTACCAAAATAATCATTGCAGATTTACAATCGATCATTTCACATATATTAAAAAAATATAAAAACACATGCTCATCTTAGGAACAAAAATTTTATATCTTAAATCTCAAACTTTTTATTTAATACTAGGTATTAATGTTTTGTGAAAAAGTGATCTCTTGCTTGTGTGATCGTAAAAAAAAAATCCATTCTAGTGGGAGCAATTAACTTTAGTGCTATAACCTTTTTTGCTTTTAGTCTAGATTTATAAATCTTTTAATACTTTTATATATTCATGTTTGCTAAAAAAAAGTGAAGATCTCATCTATAGCTTACATCAACATATGTGTGTTTGACAAGGTCAAGCATAGTTCCTTGGACCTCCTTCAAGGCTTTTGTGGTAGTCTTGGGGTTTCATGCATTACATATAGTCTCTAAATGTGTTGGAATGATGGGTAGATAAGAGTGATTTTCTGTTTAGATTTTTGACGTGTCGTTGAGTTGATTCAAAGTCCTTTCTATACAATAATTAACAACTTGGTAACGACTATCCAACAAATATTGTCGAAGGATTGGGGATGTAAACTAATTCATACTTTGTGTGATTTTGTGGCATGTTAATTTCCTACTTAGAAAGAACTTTTGATGAATTTTGCCTCTCCCTTATTTTGTTGCTCGATCGGTAGGAATTGTTGTCTTTCGAGAGAGTTTTTGGTTTCTTAAAAGACCAAAGGTACACTCTAATTGAAATTTATGTGGACAATATTAATTTAAAGTCAAAAATTGAGAAATCAAATCATCAATACAATAAAAAAAGGTGATAATATATTGTTATTATTATCATCACAAGTGGACCTAATAAATGTCAGTGTCTAAATGATCTAATACAAACTCTTTTCAAATAAGTTTCTTATTTATGAAATAATCTTTAACCTTATTTTAATATTGATCAAATTTTATATTGCACGAGTCTTTGCCTCTAAAAATAGGAGAATTAAGAAAGAAAAAAACATTATTTTTATATCTGTGAGACACAAACAAAAACCTCTCTCATCAAACCCCAAACACTTTTTTAGACTAGAATTCTTCACCATGTAGTTCCTAAAGCCTCACATAAAATTGTCGCACTTTTTTATTTATAATGTTATGTTTTCTCTCGGAAAATCCAAATTCCTTTTCCTCACTACAGCTTCCGATTTCCAATTGCAACTTCACAAAAGATGAATATTAACAAATGTCTAAAAATATTAAAAAAAAATTATACTAAAAATTGTATTTTCAATTTTGTTAAAAATTTAAAAATGATCCTTTTAAAAAGCAAAACATCTAATATGAAATTCTTTGAACAATTTATATTTAGAAGAGTTATTATAAAAGAAAAAGAAAAGAGTGTGCAAGTGTTCTCCCACACAATTTAATGCAGTCCAACCCCCTGATAGTATTAAATGCAGCAGATGAAAGTCTCACCCACCCTTTTCTCCTCCTCCAAAAAATAAATAAAATTCCCATTCTAACCCTATCTCTTTTCTCTCCCTCACAAATGGAGAATTCCCCATTTTCTCCTCTTCCTCTTCCTCTTCCTTCACAACATCTTCTTCTTATTCTTCTCCTTTCTCCATGTCCTCTCCTCATACTTACTTCACCAACTTTGGCTTCGGCTACTCAATAGCCATAGCCCTCGCTTTTCTCGTTCTCTTCGCCACTCTCATACTCTCTTTCTACTTCTGTTGCCGCACCAATAATAATAATAATAATAATAATAATAATCCCAACAACAACAATAATAACAATTCCATCCACCACACTCCCAATTACTCTCTCGGCGTCGTTGTTTCACGTGACATCTTCGTAACCGAAGACGATGAAGAAAACACAGTGGTAGGTCTAGACGACAACGTAATAAACTCGTATCCGAGATTTCAGTTCAACAGAAACAACGCAAGTGTTTTGGGACAGAACAGTACGTGTTCAATATGTTTGTGTGAGTACAAAGATTCGGAGATGCTGAGGATGATGCCTGAATGTCGTCATTACTTTCACCTATGTTGTCTCGATTCCTGGTTGAAGCTTAATGGTTCTTGTCCTGTTTGTCGGAATTCGCCTCTTCCTACGCCGCTTTCTACGCCGCTTCAAGAGGTTGTTCCGCTTTCTCAGTATTCAGCTGATCGGAGACGGAGGTAATCTTTCTTTTTTTTTTTTTTTTCAATTTGGCTTTGCCTTTTTTTTGGTGTAAGAATTAGGGGAAATGGAAAAAAGATTTGTTAGTGGTATGTAATTTTTTATAGGAGTGTTTTGTTTTGATTTGTATTTTACATAACATCAATTCAAGTAAATGGTATTGACTGAAATGTTGAAGCTCATTTTTTTTATTTGGATTCAAATCACAAATTTATTTACAAATTTAACAAAATTGTAGTTTGTTTTCAAAACAAAATATATCAATAAACTTTTTTTTTAATTCGGTTATTAAAATAAAAAAAAACATGCTAATACGACTTAACTTGCATTATATTTAATTAAAAAGACTTCAAAATGTACACGATTGCAGTGATAATTAAGCTTTGTAAACCTCAATTTAAAATGATGATTTGTATTCTCGAAGCGCATGTTTGGAATATGGAGAAACCTTAGCAAAGCCACACGTCCAAGTAGAAGCAATAAAATGGAGCTTGTAATCACGGTCAATATTGCATTGATATTGTGGAAATTATTCATTCACGTAGTTTGATGAAAATCCAAATGCTTTGATTTATTATACTACTAGTATTAAACATTTGCTTTATAACACTACTCAAACTACATGCCTGCTTAAACTATTAGTTTTTCTCAAATTTAGTTTTTAAATTTGTATAAAAACTAGATTTATGCACACGCAATGGTGTGGGTTTAATCATTAAATTAATATAATTTTTTCTCTTAAATTGTGTGAAGAGTTAAATGTATTAATTTTAAGTGAAAAATTATATTTTAATATAGATATATTGTAAAATTTCGTATATTAGAAGTTAGGTTTGCAAATATATAAAATTCTTTTGAATCGTAAAACTAAGATATAGTAAAAAAAAAATAATTATTTACGATGTATTTTACTAAGAGATTGAAAAGTTCAAAATTATGAAAATTATTTATAAATATGCAAATGACAATTAATTTTTGAAAACGTAAAAAGTTTAACAAAATTATGTTATAGAAATATATTTCATAATCATAATTAAAGTGTAGAAATTTTATTTGTATTATTATATATTTTATAATATTAATGAAGTTTTAAACATTAGTTTGTTGTACTAAATATACACAATAAAATAGAAATAAAAATTAACACTCATAAAACTAAATTAATAAACTTATTTTTGTCATGACGTTGCTTAAATTTATTTCGTTGTTTTTTACCTCACCGATCAAACCACGTTTAATATAGTAAAGAATTTATATATTGGAGTAGTACGTTATCTTTTACCTCACCGATCAAACTACGTTTAATATAGTAAAGAATTTATATATTGGAGTAGTACCCTCTAGTATTCTTGATCTAATGAAGATGCCTTTGTAGTTTTGACCAACCTCAACACCCACTTCCAATCATTTAGATTTCTTACTTAATCAATTGAGTATAATCATATACAAAAATATGTAGACTTATAAAACATTAAATGCATGTTGAAGTACAAGCATATCATAATACAAAATAACAAAAAAATAAATAATTCAAAACTGAAATAATGTTACCATGGTAGCTACTCAATATTGTTGGTTTTTTTTAACAATTGAATAGAACACCAATTTTACTTCTTCAATTTAACAAAAACAATAAACTATTATGCAACATCGAAATCTAGAAAAACACATTGATATGTAAAAAAGAACAAAATAATACAAAATAATAATTTAGAATATATGTAGAGAAAATTGAGATTGTGTAGAGAATTATTAGACTTTGAAGTGTACAATGAAATTGGATAGACAAAGAAATAAATAAGAAAAGAAATTAAAGAAGAAATTTGAAATTGAAAAAGAAAAATTTGATCCCCACAAAAAATTACAAAGAATTTTAAATGCAAATTCTTCTAAAGTGTAATTGTGATTATATATGAGAGTAGTGCAACCCCACAAGAAATTACAAAGAATCTTAAATGTAAACTCTTCTAAAGTATAATTGTGATTGTATATGAGAATAGTGCAACAATTAGTGTCGCAAATGGACAATACAAATTGTGGCCATTGCAATATAGTAAAAGTTGATGTTTACAATAAACAATAATCCAATATTGTGGTTGAGTGTTGTTCTTGTGTGATATGTACTTTTAAGTTTAGAAGTAAAGAAATTTAGTGATAGAAAAGTAAAAACAATTACGTGATGAATTAAGTAACTAGAAATGAATTGAATTTAGATATATGAATAATAATATATTATAATGAAGAAACATAAGATAAAATGGTGAATTATTATTGACACATCAAATTTTTTATAATGTGAAATAAATTTAAATAAATGAATAAATAGATGATATATTAATAAAGAAGATTACAAAATTATTTTAATATATTATATAATAAATAAATTA
>JBBPBT010000151.1:11979564-11993056 GCA_037974875.1 Cicer bijugum | reverse complement strand
AAAAAGGACAACATTGTTGATATTTTAAAATAATATCAAATTATCACTTAAAATTAAAATAAAGAACCAACTCGAAAAAAAAAATAATGTACTAAAACGTTACTTAAAATTAAATTAAAGAACCACCAATATAATTTAGCCTATTATATATCAATATAATTACATATGATATACTAAGTGTGAATACATCAATGGGTAAGGTATGAAAAAAAAAATTACTTCTCTATTTTTAAAGTTTATGAAACATGAATATTTATTTTTTAAAATTTTTTTTTGTTTGGAAATCATTACAAATTAGAAAAACTAACAAAGAAAATAGATTGAACTCGATGTATCAATAGGTATGCACATTTATTTGCATCACGGATAATATGATCAACTTCAAATTTTGTATGGAGTACTGACCTGATACTTACTTGTTACCGGCAACGGCATTCGTAGGTACACTATTTTTCATATTATTTTATTACGTGTGAATTAATGATTTTATTATATATTAATATATTATTATATGTATATTTGAGTTAATTTGTAGGCGTAAACGAATATAATTGTGACTTTTAAAACTTTTATTATGATTTTATATTATAAGTTAAATAATTTAACTCTTTAAATTAGTTATATAAAAAATTCATATTTTTTATTGAAGTATTTATACGTTAATTTTTTATAAAATATTTTATCGTACTTATACCTGAGATTGGTATTGTACTCGTACATATACATTATAGTTTAAAGTATGTGGATATAGCTTCTAAACATTTGATAAAAAGAATAGTTAATCACATTTATACTATAAAATATCAATAAAAAAAAATTAACTCTATTATTTAAATTACACTCTATGATCAGATAAATTAAATAGTTAAAAAAATTTAAATTAAAGATATGATATAGATATTATCCTTAAATATGAGACAAGTTATTGGTATTTTACATATATTTTATTAAAAAAAAATTAATTAATTTTGTTTAATTGGTTTTTTCACTTTCTCTCTCTTGAATCTTGTTCTTTTGGATTGGAATCGATGTCCACACTCAATTATAGACACCATCAAAAATTATCTATGCAAATAACACAACTGGTGTGTTGTTTAAAAATGCCTTAAAGAGATGAGTGCAATTTTGAGTATATTTACGTTTATATTTTATTTAACTAAATATATTATGTTATCATCCTAAAAAAGCTAAAGGTAAATACACCCCTATTTATTTAGTTTGGGAACATTTTTGAATTAGATTTTTTATTGTAATACTTTTGAACATGTGAGAAGCTGGGCTGGCCGATATACTCACTCAACCAAACGCTCACCTAAGTGGGCCTGGTCAAAAGTGAAATTCACATGTAGACTCATTTATGGTGCATTTAAAGGAGTTTAAAACTTTGAATACCCCAATTAAAAGTGCATGAAATTGAGCCAACATATCCCTTCGTCTCTGCCCTACATTAATGGAACTCATAGCTTAAAAAAGAACTTGAAAGTTATGGAATGGTGGATACATATGGGTTGAACTTCACCTCAAAGGCCTCTTACCAATCGCACTGAAGTTGTCTACAGCTGATTTCTAATTCTGCATTAAGCTGTCGTTCTTAGTTTCTTTTTATTTTTTAATATATCATTTGTCTCTTCGTGTATGCATTAATTTTAAACTATAAATAAATTAGTACATTTTTAATCTATTGTACCTACATATTATAGGTTTCAATTAAGTCTCATATATTATGTATTCCAAAATGATTTCGTATCTTAATAGTATTATATGCCAAAGTAGTCATTCCAATGCAAATGTCGTTAATGTAAACTTACGTGGTTGTCCATTTTTTATAGTTAACACGTAAAAGACTACTAGTATCTTGAAACTAAATAATATAGCAAGATAAAAGATTGCATACAGTTCTTTCTCCTACTTTTCCAAATTGCTGATCTTAAAGAAAATGTGACTAAAGAAAATGAAGGAAGTGGGAAGTGACACCTAAGTTTGCGAAACTTGGTGCACGCAAGAATTATTCCATAAATGTAAAAGACATTCATTTAAACATTATTAAATATTTATTAGGTAAAATACATTGTTTTTTAAGTTACACGAAAATGTAATAAAGTTACACTGTGAACTATTTTTAGTCAAATGTTCACTTTAATAATTTGTAGTTAAATTTTTTTGAAAGTTTATTATGAATTTGTTATCGATCATATAATAAATAACATAATAAATTTTCATTTAATTTAATAATTTGAATTAAGATAATTTCATATTTAATTTTAAGTTCCTAATATGTATCTTACTCAAATTCTCTTGTTTAATTATTTTTTCTAGAAATTGATTGAAGATTTATATTCTTTAACATTACTATAATCAAAACTCCTTCAAAATTGACAAAGTGAAAGTTAAATGGCAAAAAAAAATAAAGAACTAATCTATTACTTTTGTATTTTGTCTATTTATTATTATATGGCTTAAAGACAACTGAAACACCTGTATCTGTTACACCTCTGTCCCCTTATATGACACAAAGGGTAATTAAACTGAAGACACGAATGTGCTTATATGACATGTACATCAAGATAATTTTGCAAATTATTGTATCCAGAGGAGATGTTTAAGGCCTTGGAAAGAAAATAATCTTGCGATACTTGTGAATAAAATACACTCACTTTTTATGTAAAAGAATTGATTGAACAAGATTGCATGCCTATATAATATAACAATCATATCTACCTTTTGATTAATTACATAAAAGTGAAAATTTAGTATCTAGGATGAAATTTTGAACTAGTTGTTTTGCTATCTGAATATGTAAGGGGAACTGTTGAGAACTCTGAACCAATTGGTTCAGAATGCTGAAAATGTCCACGAGAGAGAGGACTGGTGTTCTGATTAGTAGGTGAAGAAATTGATGCAGTTCCAGTACTAAACCTCTGATTGGAAAGCGGTGAAGAAGCAGAATTAGTATTCGTACTTTTATCACGTGAATCACCCATGGATTCACCTGTACTTCCTGACAACTCCCTCTTTTCTCTTTCTTCTGTTTCTTTAAGAAGAAAATCAACCCACATATCTGCAAAGGACTGAAGGGGGAACGTACTTGTTCAGATCTGAATTTATGATTGTAAACTGATATCGAAGTAGTTTAAAATGCGACAAGATCTAAAATGGAAAGCATTTTTAAAGATGTTTTTGGTAGATGTAACATAGAATATGTTCCATGTTGAGAAACAAACAGTTTTCAGCTTCTGCCAATATTAGATTAATACCAAAGGGGAAAATATTTTAATACCAAAGGAGAAGAAATTACCTGGTTATCAGATCCCACACTTGCAGCTGATTCAGTTGAACTTCCTCCCAAGATACCTCCAACCAGGCGGCCAGGCAACCCAAGAACACCACGGACAACACCTTTTCCTGGACCTTGTTGAGCAAGGCCTATCCTTTGCTTGTCCTCATTAGAGAATCCCAGCATGCGAACCATTAAGTCCAAAACCTGTCCCAACATCGAAAACTCAATGAAAAATATCATTTGAACAATATAGCACATAAACCAGATAAAAAACACAGCATTGGGAGCAAAAGTTAAGGGAAGGAACCTAAATATACTGCCAAAAGTGAACATATGAAATTGGAGAGCATAATTTTATAACCTTAAGTTCACAGGTTCTTAAAACATTAACTAACATTGCAACTTCTTAAAACCCTATCATGGCATGGTTGTCTTATTTTAACATAGATGTGAACATCCTCGTGAATCTAACCATATACCATTTTCTTTGACAAAACCTTGCAACCATCAATTAATTCAGCAAATAGTATCAAAACTGAGTCCATAAATTTCTCTCCCCCCAAAACACAAGGGCATGGCATATACACAAATATGATTCTTACAGGAGAAATAAGGGAAAGAGGAAAAGTCTTGAAAAATGCATGTAAAGCAGCCACAATTAGAAGACTCCATACCTCCTTGCTGTGGTTTCTCTGGAAATAAGTTATAAGTAGTTTTATCACAATGCGCCTGTCAAAATACAATTAAAACCAGTAAAACAAATTATTCTCAAACGGAAACAACATCGCGACAAAAATATTTCGTAGTTTACTTTTTACTTTTTAAAATATAAATACAGCTTTTTCTAACACTAGGTGGGGTCAGCTACATAGTCAAAGAACGTCATAATGTTTTATCATGGAAATTATACTAAGAAAAATATGCCAACCTGTCAACAAGAAAATCAGAATCCACTGACATTCTATTTAGCCGTGTCATACTCTGTTCAAGAGCTCGTCTCAATTTGGCATTTTCTTCCTCAAGCTTGCTTACTCTACTTCTCCATTCAGATTGTACCTTTTCAGATTGAGAAAGCTTGGCTACAATTTCTTCTTTTTCACCCCTCAATATATCTGCTCTCCAATCTGCATCCTGGCAATAACAAAACCATTTAATCTACACGCTGCTTAATTATAAACACCAAAAAGTCAACTATTTATCCTGAGTCTAAAAAACAAAATACAATGTCAATATACTTGAGCAAAAAATTTCAGGAATGATGGACGACAATACAAGATGTTTATTTTTAAGTATAAAGATAGAGTAACTTTAAAACATCGAGAACAGCATGAAACGAAAAATAATCAAATACTTGTGTTACAATCAGCGAAGATCATCATATGCTTTTGTATTACAATCAACATAAAGAATCCCATAGCTGTTCAATTCAAATTTTAAACCAAGTGTAGGTTGCCTTCATATTAATTTAGCAAAAGTGAGATAGATTCATACTTTCAACAGTTGAGAAAGATTAGCTGTTTCATCCCTTGCACGAGCCAACTCTCCTTCTAAATGTTCCTTCAGGAAGAAAAAAAAAATTAATAGAAGATATAAGCTTACTCCGTGGAACAATACATAGAAAGACACAAAGATGTGACAAATATTAAAAGGTGAGTAGGAATATTAATGTCAGCAAACTTGTAATAATAAAAAAAATAAAATAAAATAATAATAATAATAATAATAATAATAAAAAACAACCTTAGCTTCAATTTCAGCATAATACTGTCCAAGAGCTGTCTGCAAATTTATTAGTTCAACATTTTTGGCATCTATCGTGCTTATACAGTTCGTAAGCTTTTTGTTCAAGTCATCAATGACTTCCCTGGACTTCAGAATTTCATTGCTGTTTGCCATCTTCAGTTTCTCCTGATCTGAAGTTGCTTGCTTCAAAGTTCTCTCAAGATGCGATATTTGAGCCCTTAAATAATTGTTGTTTTCCCGTAGTTCTTCGATGATTTTGGTATCCTCGTCCATTTTTTCTGACTCTTCATTTTCCTAGAGAAATAGCACCAAGGTGAAAATATTTGAGTCAGATGCAGAAAGATTTATATGCTAAATTCATGTATGATGTAAGCAACTGCAGTTCATTCGTATTCATTATAAAGTTAAGGAGACAAATTATATAACTATGTTGGAGTGTCAAAATCTGTTTCTGTTTAATATCCCACAAGTATAGGGATTCAGTTATATAGGAGTACTAGTAGGGATTTAGTTATATATGAGTACTAATAGGGATTCAGTTATATAGGAGTACTAGTAGGGATTTAGTTATATATGAGTAATCATAGGATTTGGTTGTTTAATAATCTAGTATAAATATATTTGATGTATTACCAATATATTTAAGTTTCAATAAATATAATTTTAGTCTAATTCTTGACAAACTATATAGTGGGAAACATTAACTTATGATATAAAAACCATAAAAAGATAAAGATAATTGGTACATATTTAATTCTTGATTACCACGCTCATTCATCATTAATTCTGCTTCAACAGATAAATTTAAAAAATAAATAAATGAAACCTTCTCTAACAAATGTTGTTTAAGGCGAGTCAATTCTTGTACAGCTTTGTCCCTCTCCTGTTGTGTTTTCTTCAAATCATTACTCATCTTCTGTAAGGATACTTCCATGTCTTCTTTTCCAGGAAAACTTTTGGAATGATCCGACAACTGTAACAAAAAGCCAATTCACAGGTCCCCATAAAAGAGAAGAAAGACAACCATTATTAGCATGGTGCTTAACGGATAAGTTAAAAAGTAAATACTACTGTGAAGTTTGGGCTTACATCACTTAAACTGCTGGAATCCCTATTCTGGATTTGAGAACCATCAGGTGACTTTTCAACCGCGAAGGACATTCTACTTGCTTTGAGTGCAGCCTCTAGTTCACTTTTTTCCATCTAATAATAATGTGAGGATAGGATAGCACAATATAAGAAACAACTATTTTCAAGTTTCGATTGATAAAATGGTAGAAACATTCTGTTTTATGATGGAACAAATTATTGCCTATATCTACAAACCTTAAGAGTGGTGTTTTCCTTCTCTAAAGTTTCGATTAATCTTTTTGAGCTATTCATAGCATTAACTGCTTCTTCATCTTCCTGTCTAGTCAACTCCAATTGCAGACGTTTTATTTCTGATACTTTCTCATTCAATTCATTATGCAATTGCCTCACCTCATTTGTAGTCTTCAAGAAGTAATACATATAGGGGTTAGATAACCAAAAACTATGACACAGCTCATCATGTTGCAAATCAATACAACAAAACCAGCATCCTTATTCCTTGAAAAGATGTAATCTATTACTCGATGATACAAAGGAAGCTATTAACAACCCAGAAAATGGCCAAGTTATTACTTTGCATTTACACACACATATGCACCCGCATACGCATGCACAAACACACATACTCATTTAAAAAGCCCTCACACACACACACATATATACACGGAAACATATCAAATGAGATGATTTTTATAATGAGAGTGAGATGAATGAATCTTAGCCATTGATCAAATCATGAATGTTTAAGATTAAAACAAAAAATCATGTGACTATTTTAAGTGATCATGCGACACTTTCAATCATGACCATCCATGTATAGTTGTATGGTCAAGATTTAAAGTGTCGCATGATCAAGAGGGTTTTAAATTTAGGGACAGAGGTAGAAACAATTTGTCATATTTCATTCACAAAAAGTGACAAATGGGAGCTCTCAATTCGGATTGCTATCTGAATTCATAATAGCTAGGCAGAATTTATCAAGTCTTTATGTCAATAGCAATCTCACGTAAATTATATATACAAACAAAATACAATAAAGGTGTTGAAGCCGTGAACATCAAATTTGTATCTATGCTTAGATGAACTTACATTGTCTCTTTCCAACTTTAATAGTTTAAGCTCCTCTTGGAAAGACTTGTTCAATTTCTGTTCCTCTGGCGGTGAAGAAAGAATTAGATTTTTTAGCAGTTTCTATTTAAACATACAAAACGGTGATCCATCAAATTATTTGGAATGCAGAAAAAATACCCTGGAATTGTAGTTGAATGTTTGCCAATTTATCTCGTTCTTGCTCCAATTCCAACTTCAGTTTTCGTATCTCATGAGTATGTTGTACTTGTGCTGCTGCTGTGGGGCTACTTTTTCCTTCTACCAAATTTGCTAGCTCCTAGAAGGCATTCATACATCTGTTGTCAAGTTCACTCATCACTAAAAAATAATAATATATATCCTATTGAAAATTCTAAATCAAAATGACCAGACAATAGACAAAAAAATAAGTTCTCAAATTATAAAGAAATAGAAAGATCAAATTAAGAAATATTTTCATTTTCTAGAAAAGGTGCACATCATGCTGGGACTAACTGAAAATGAACATAGACATGGGATAAAATAACAAAAAAAGTACTAGATCAAAATCAGACTAGGACAAGGAGTAACCGAAAAAACTAAGTTGTCATGAATGGTCAATCTTCCTATGCCGGTTCATTGCTTAAGAATAACCAAAAAACTAAATTGTCATTACCTTGTCCTTAACTTGTAAGTTTGAATGATTAGATACCATCTTACTTTGAATTCCATTGGATTCCAAAGTAGACATGGTTCCGTTGTTTATAGCATTACGGTTTTTCATTTGAGTTGTGAACCTATTATGTTGATTAGACGACTGATCACTGCTTCCCTGCACAAATATTCGAAAGTAATAAAAAAGAATCCTTAGTTTTCTGTTAAGAACAAAAGACATTCAGCAATGCACTTTCAACTATGATACAAGTTTACAACAGAAAATAGCATTCGTGTATCTTCAAAAGCCTAATGAGTAATGATTAGCCTGATGTGAGAGAGGATAAAGATTATATAAATTGGGTTTTTGCTGCACATGAATAAAGAATATGGTACATAACAAGAACAGGTCATTTCCGGCACATTCCTTCACGCTATTATAGCTGAAGGTCGCTCTTTTTCTTAACCTCACCAGAAAATAAAGGCTTTACAGCTTACACATATCTCCACCGCCAACCATTATATTTTTTATTTTTGATAAAGAAGAAACTTATTAGCATAAAGAGAAAACCAATTACAAGGAAATTGAAAGAGAAAAAGGAATCCACCATCAGAAAAAGATAGAAAAACAAACAATAACAACAATTGAAGCTTTCTTTGACTAGGTGGGGTTGGCTACACAGGTCAAAGTTCAAACAATGCCATTGTAATATGCAGTCAAAACAAATATACAAAAAGGTCATTTCAGATGAAGGGCTTTGAAATGGAAAAATAGTGAAACAAAAACGAAAATTAGAAAGGAGTAAAACTGCCCATACTTCTTTCCATGATTTAGAAGTACAAAATGTTGAGTTTTACAACACCACATATAATGGGTGTAAAAGACCTGGTCCGTCCCGCAAACCTGTCTTGCCCATAAGTGATGGGAAGGGTCTGACCCGGTCCCGAAAAAAATAAGGACAAAAAAATAAGGACAGGACAAGGTAGAAAAAGGATCGGATTATCCGTTTTGTCCCAAATTACTGTAAGAACAAATTACTGTTTTTTATTATTATTTTATGTTATTATTGATTCACTCTCTCTAAGAAAATTATCAATTGAATCACTAACTTAATAATTTATAAATTGAAAAATAGTTACTACTCTTGAATGAATTGACAAGTTTTAACCATATGTGACTTGAGTTTCTTTATGTTTAATTGTTTCTCCTAAAAAAAAGTTTAACGATTATTATTTGACGTCTCGTCTTGGGACCAACCTGATCTCGTCTTTATTTCGTCCCATCCTTAATGAACCCGCAACTCATCTGGTTTGATCGAGTTAAGGGACGGATTAGTGTCTAAATTTAACTCGATCAAACATTGGGACCGGGTAAGGGACACATCAAACCTGACCTAATATGTCCTTTGTACACCCCTATATAGTCAACCATGGTTTCTTTGTTGTTATAAAACTGCATGAGATGAGACATAAACAATAAAAACAGGCTTTAACTCTTTTTTTTTTTTTTTTGCAGAATGGTTTTACTCTTTTTCTAATCAACCCTAATTTATGAATACATAATTCATTTGGTCAGAACAATTCATATTTCTTATTAATTACATTGATTTAACATTGTGGTCAAAATTCAATTATAAAATATTCTATATAAATAGCACTGAACTGAGAACCTTTGGGTCAAAAGAGCTTTCTGATTTCTAGGATTTTCAACAAAAAGAAATCCATAACAAAACTATTGGCTTTTCTTTAAATAGAAGCCACAACAATACTTCCATGTCGAAGATTGATAAGGGTAAACCTCTAGATAAAGACTTAAGCCTTAGAATCAAATGTATCACATAGGAGAACAAATTGCACGCTCTAAAAAAATCTTTCAATGCTTTTCTACCCAAAATTTTGGAAATAACTGTAATTGAAGTGTTCAAAGAAACTGGCCCATTAAAAATTCAAAAAGTTCTATTGCAAAACAGCCAATCAATCTCAAAAATAAATTACTTCTACGATATGAACTTTGTAAACAAGTAACACAATAAAGCCAAATATTGTATTGATAAGATACAAAATAATTGCCTCTAGAATAGAGTAGTACAGTATGGTCAACCTATGTGTCAAGAGTCGGAATTAATAACTATGACAGTTTACCAGGAAGTTGATTTTTATTTTTGTATCAAAATTGGAATTGGGGCCTAACTCAACCCCAAAAGACAGTTCATTGGGTGAGGGCCCCCTCCTCTGTTGCTCAAGTCATATAATTGTCCAATGAGGAACTCTCAACACGCCTCTTTCACTTCCAGTACTGGACAAACAGATATTGGATAAGATTTGATTTGATACCATACTAGAATTTGGGTTTATGCCTAACTCAACTTCAAAAGCTAGCTCATGGAGTGAGGATTTCCCCCAATTATAACTATTGTTCACAATTTTAGCCACATCACAATCGGATGTTGGACTCTCAATATTTTCCAATCAAAAAATGTGAAGCATAAGTTTTGAAAAGCCATTTACGTATTATAACATAACAATGCATATGGCATTCTCATTGTCATCACTATTTAAATTTCATACCAAAATTATTAACAACAAGATTTAAAACAACGAAGGACGTAAAAGAAGGGGTTACAAATTTCTATAACAAACATTAAATTCTTCAGAATAAAGTTTGAATTTAAATATAGGATTACCTTGACTTTGTGATTGCCATTTGAAGATGCAGGACTTGTAGCCTCTAAATTCTGTTTTAACGAGCCATTTTCTTTATTCAGTCTAATGATGTGATCCTGCAAAGTTAACATGGTTGAATAGTTAACTTAACAAAGGCTATGGTCGTGAATGTGGAGCAATGAAACACAGTAAGACTTGAGAGAGAAAAATAAGTGCAGCAGAGATGAGAATAAGTTAGATGAAAAGGAGACATTGAAGATTTTGGAATGACATTATCCACGGAAAAGTTACAGTACATCTATTGAGGGAAGGTGATGCAAAGTTGCCTAAGGTCTGTGATAATGTGAAGAGAACACTAACAGAGTATTAAGTGAGAAAAGTGGACAAATGAGAGGCAACTTCATGAAAAGTAGAGGGACACTAAATCATTTAAATGCATAATGGTTTTCCTAAAATTTGGTTGGAAATTAAATACAGCGGCATTGATTGACCCATGTAGCAAACACACCAAGTAGAAATAGAATAAGGATTAACTTTTGTTGTTTGGAAAACAATACGAGGTTCATAAGGAGTTCAAAAAGAAAAAGCAACACAAAACAAACAGTAGTTTTTTAAAGAACTAACAAAAATTCCCAGCTATACATAACAAAACCATTCATCATACAAGAGACAAGTCCATGTATCAAAAGAATGGTCAATGCCACCCAACAGCTGAAATTGAACATTAAGAAGCCCCAACATTAGAAAGAACATAAGAAATTTCGATATATTACTGGTATGTATATGCAGAAAAGTGACAGCTAGAATACCTCTTTTTCTTTCAATAGAGCTGCATAATTAACTGATAGTGCTTTAATTTCCGTTTCAGATGCTTGAAGTCTCTTAATTTCTGCTCTATATTGTTCTATCTACAAGAAATACCACAAAAAAATTTATAAAAAAAATGGCCAACCTACCTACCATATTCAACTAGAGGATTCAAGGGAAAATATAAGGCATGAACATCTCATAACACAGGCATGAACCTTCTGCTAAGTGAATATATCCTGTTGATCAAAACATTATACACTAGCCACTCATTGTCACCATTTCACCCTTATGATGAACAAAACTAGCTTATACACCATTTCGCCCTTAAAAAGTTATTCTGTTAAGCCCCAATCAATGAATCTACAAAACCCTTCAAATTTTATTTGAATTAATCTGGATCCTGTGGATCGAAACATTATACACTAGCCACTCATTGTCACCATTTCCCCCTGATGATAAACAGAACTAGCTTATACACTTCGGATAATGGACAACAAAAGGTCTCGCAAAAAATATATAATAAACAAACAAACCTTAACACCAGATAACTAACACTATCCAATGACACGAAATCATATGAATATTCAAATACAGTGAGATCTTAATCGCATATACAAATTACAAAATTCATCACTGGAAAAGAGCCAGAGCCACATGCTGTATAAATTGACAACTGTTATACTATAACCTCAGATTCAAGATAAACCCTATAGTAATAACATAGGGAAACGTTGCACATACAAAATTTCTCACATAACATCCTGAGGTAGAGAAATTTTGTTGCTAGTGAGAATCACAAAGTCGGCAAAATTTCATTTCAACGCCTCAGTATATACAATGCAGGTTACAAAATTTCTCTAGCAAAACTAACGTTTCTGGAGCAATTTGGTTGAACAAGTACGTATTAATTATTGATAATTATAAATTGTCTTTCTTAATCAACTACACAATGCAACACAGCATTCACTAACACCTTTCATAAATTAAACCCAGCGAATTGATAATCTGCTTGCGAATTGATAATCTGCTTTGACTCTCCATTCAAATTTAAAATCTCAAGGGTACAAAAACTCGTGAAGAATTCACAATCAACATAGATAGATATAGTTCAAAAGCTAAACGGCGCCAACAACCACAAATCACGCAAACTCGTCGCGAATTTTAGGAGACATACCTCGGAAGCGTAAGGATGATCTGTTATTCCGTTCGACGCCGGCGACCTAGGAATCGAATTGGAATGACTGGAGCCACGAGAACTCCGGCGATCGGAGACGGTAGGACTCTCGCCGTCGGGAGGGATTCCGTACGAAGGTAAAACGATGTCGTCTTCATCGTCGTCAGCGTAGTGAACATCGAGGGCGATTTTATTCAAGTTCTCCTTCAAATTAGCAATGGTGCTCCACATGATTCAAATGCCCCAAATCAAATCGACGAATCTGGTTTTAGAAGGAGATTTGAATTGAATCAATTGTTGTTGTTGAATCTGAGATTCGGTGACGTTGCACCAACAGCAATTGGCGCTGGATCTCGCCTTCGAATCTATATCAGCGTTTCCAAGCAACGCAATTTTCCCTTAGTTCATTCTTTTTTTTTTTTTTTTTTACCAAAACAATTGGTTGATAATGTTATCAAGCCCTATAAAGTTTCGAATTTCCAATTTTAATCTCAAACAAGCAAGAAATAATGTTATCGGGGTAACTTAAAAAAAAATATATATATATAGTGATAAATATTCATAACTATATGATAGGTGGTCCGATTCTCCAAATAAAATTCACTCATTTGATCAGTATTATTATAATTATTATTAGTATTAATATTGTTATTATTATTAAAAAAAAAATTAATGGGTTTGGTTTATGTGAAAAAGAAATGGACTAATTATAATAATAAAAAGACACGTCAAGGAAGAAAAATAAATGTTTGATTTGGTGGTAATGTAGTAAATCTGCTTTGTTTAATGTACAATTTGATAGATTATTTGTATCCATTGAGATTCTCTATTGTTATTAGGGTCGTTGTTTTTATTTTATTAATTTGAGGCAAATTTTTCACGTTAAAAATTATATTTGACTCATATTTAATTTAATTATTTTTATTTTATTTTAGTTTGGTCTTTTATCAACACAAGTAGAAAAAAAAATATTTCACACTAAATTAGTTATTTTAATTATCTCTGATTTT
>JBBPBT010000151.1:11952981-11978983 GCA_037974875.1 Cicer bijugum | reverse complement strand
TAATCTTTTATGTTTTTATTATTTATTTTAATTTTAAATGATAGTTTGATTTTTTATGTTTTAAAATGTCAATAATATTATATATTTTTTACAAAATTTTATACTAATTTTTAAACAAAATCCATAAAATTAATAATCATGTTTAACATAATACAAATTTTATTAAATACATAACTCAAATATTCAAATAAACTTATATTTTCATCTCTAACAACATTAAATTTATCAAATAAATAATAAAAAAAATTTATAGTAAAATTTTTGAAAATTATTAACATTCTCACAATTCAAAATTTTTGAATTTTCTTTTAAATTTAAAAAAAATACATTTCAAAAATTGTATTAATTTCATTTTCAATTTTTTATAAAAACAACAACAACAAAGCGAAAAATGCTTTTGAAATCAAATTAAATCAATTTAGAAAATGGTGGAATTGCTACTACGGAAGTAAACTATCCATACAAGAGAGTTAAAGGAAATTGTAAGAAGACACGTCCCAACGTGAAAGGTATCACGTTGCTTTTAGAAGAAGATAAAAAACTATTTGACATATCAATCTATAAAAAAAAAATTATTTTAATGAAGTTGTCTTCATTCTAAGTGCAATACGAGTAGAGCGTTTTCTTCATAGGTATAATGTCCTTTTATTTTTTGTGAAATATGAGATGATACAAATTCATTAGCTTGTTTCACCTTTAAGTTTGTTACTATAGCAATGTGAGGAAGAAGAAAAAGTGTTTGACGATCACTTCTACTTATTTGTACTTTATTTTATCTTTATGTTCTTTGCAAGTGGATTTACAATAAAAATGTTTTCTATAAAATCGTGGATATTTTTGGAATAACAAGTCATGAGTTTGTTTAAATTAGTTGAAATAAAATAAAAATACTGTGGTAACATTTATGTTGGATCATTCGAAACCTCTATGATATATTTTTTTTCTATTTGATACCATAAAGAATGTTCTTTCATTATTATTCAATCAATCTTGTTCAAGAAAGAGATCTTAACTCTATGATATATTTTTTTTCTATTTGATACCATAAAGAATGTTCTTTCATTATTATTCAATCAATCTTGTTCAAGAAAGAGATCTTAACTGCAATATCATTGAAATGATTTCAACATCAAAATTGTTCCTTGCCAATTACTAAATTGATTTAAATGCATTTACTAACTTTTCGCAAGCATGTTTATAATTTTATAAAAAATATCGTTCACAAAAAATTAATTCTTTTTAATTTATGATAAATTAAATATGAATTTGTTAACCTCCAAAAAGTTAAGATAAAAAATACGAAAATTGAATTTTAAACTCATTTTTATAAGAAAAACTTTTTAACTGTAAACAACGGTTAAAAAAAAATCATTCAAAAATATATGTTAAATAATAATAAAAACTAAAATTACTTATTAATTTTATAGAAAGTAAAAATTATATATTTTTTGAGTAGCTATAAATAAAATTTTATAGAGATTAAAAAAAAATTAAATAACAACAATAAATAATAAAAGTTTAAAGGGTGTTTTTAACCCGTGCAACATTGCAAGCTGCAATAAATACACCACTTTACTCAACATAAACTATTTCATTAATCAGCCTTTTTTTTAAATGATTTTTTTTCCGCTCCTACTAACCATTTTATTTACTCTATTAAAAAAAAAATCATTTTCTTCAAATATTAATCACCAACTTCGTCAAATCCTTTAATTTTTTTCTTTCGAAAATGCAAAAGTATTTTATTGAAGTAGATCAAAATATTTACCGAATGGATAAGGCTATTCCTTTAACGTTCGTTTCCTTCAAAAAATTTAAAAATATTCACTAAATGTTGTCAACAAAGAACAAATGTGAAAACAATTGAAAGAAAGGTAAAGGTATTAACTTATTGTGGTATAGCAGTGATATGAGAACAAATGGATGGGTTTTTGTCTACTTGCCATATCCTGGACTAAGTTTTACAGAGTTGAACCAGAAAGTATCATAGAAAGAAAAAATTACTTCCCTAGAATGGTTGTATTCAGAGGACGGCTTTTAGTTTTCTTATTTAATTTTTTAGTTTTTCACAAAATAGAGTAAATAGAATGATTAAAAGGAGTGATTAAAAAAAAACTTTTTAAAAATATCTAACTAACAATTAATAAGACAATTTATGTCAAACAAAATAGTACATTTCTTGCCATTTAAATTGTAAACGGGTTAAGCAAACACAAATTAATTAGGATATAGGAATTTAAATTGCAATTTAAGCTGTATTTTATTAGAAAGATCAGGTCAAGAATTTTGTAATCAATATTTTAAACAACTTTTCAATTGACACTAACATTGAAAATTAAAGTTTCACTTGCTGAACGTATCTGACTTCATCATTTCGTATGGAATATTATTTTCTTTTCATATTATTATACGTGTCGCGGGGATAGCTCAGTTGGGAGAGCGTCAGACTGAAGATCTGAAGGTCGCGTGTTCGATCCACGCTCACCGCATTTTACTATTTTATTTTTCGATTTCAATCACTAAAAATGAAAAATTTAAAAAGAACAACTTTGAAGATGCGGGGTATCGATCCCCGTGCCTCTCGCATGCTAAGAGAGCGCTCTACCATCTGAGCTACATCCCCTTTGTTTATTAAGTTTCAGTACTAATATATATAATCGTATCAAAGTTGTTGTGGAATGGAATTGAAATTGGGTGACATTTTCTTCTTCCATGTGAACTAAAATTTTCTTGTCGATACCAACAAACTTTATAAATCGTTTTTATTTACAAAAATCGTTCTATCAAAAGTTAGGTTCTCTTATTATGTATTAGAAATGTGATTTGAAGCAATTTTTTAATTTAAAATCATTCAAAATTTATTTTATTTTTTCATTTTATGTAGAAAAGTATATTTCACATAAATTTAGTTAACATCATTAAACTATAATACTACAATGACTTATTTTTTATTGGTGTATTATATCGATTATTATTATTATTATTATTATTATTTAAATTAGATAAGTGTGAGATAGTTTAGAAAACTAAAATTATAGTACTATTTAGTATAGTTTGTGTGGCAGCTGCAAGACCAAACTTACCTAGAAAAATAGATGAATTACCCAGCATAGACGTACCTCAAAAAATACATAAGATAAACTCAATAGAATAAACTTACATAGACTATTTTGTAACTTAATTTCTATAACATCATTTGAGTTGTTGTTTTAGTCTTATGATTGTTGAATGTTTACGGTCAATTTTTAATTGTATTTTATTTTATTGCAAGTATGAGTGTTTATGAACCAGATATACCTATAAATTTGGTCATCTAAATTAAAATAAACTGAATTTTAACTCAATTTATTTAAATTTGTGTTTAATCATAATCAACTTATTGAAATCCAATTATATTCGGTTCAAATAATGGATTTAACATTTGGAATCAATGAATCCAATCTATTGAGTCACATATATTTATTTTTACTATTGATGTATAGTTAAAATTTAATTGTTTGTTGTTAATTTAATTAATTTTAAGTATTTTGTTGTATTTGTGGAGGTATTTGAAGTATTGAATGATATATTGTGGTAATTTTATTATTTTTTAGATTTTTAAATATTTAAAATTAATTATCTTTTTTTAAAATGAAAAATATATTTTTCTTTATTATTAGTTAACCCAACTTAACACAACTCATTCAAAATCATGAATTAAGACTTCAACCCAATCAAAATAGAATTGATCGATTCAAATATGAAATTTCGGCGAAAGAAAACGATGGGAGTGTACACCTTTAATTGCAAGACAAGGTGTGTTGCAGGTAACAAAAGGGGGATATTTGATTTCATCAATAATTTTTTCACTTCTCTTTGTTTGAGATTAATCACATTTTGGAATGTTTAAACAAGTGGTTTTTAAAAAATAATTTTTAAGGTTTGGCACCCTTTTCTACTTTGCCAGTTGGCTTAATTCTTCTGAACATGATTCAATTATGAGTAAAGGTGGTGTTGTGTAAGGTAAACGTGTAGTGTGTTTGAGAACAACAAATACTAAGTCACTAGCTAGCTGCAAGACCAAACTTAATTTAATACCAAGGGGTTTAGATTGACACAAATAATAAAAGAAAATTAAATACTTCTTCATCAACTTGTAATTACCAGAGAGAACGGATATAGTACATAATTTCAAATACTAAGTCATGTATAGTACATAACATTCGTATACAACAAAAAGGAAAAGAAAAACAACACAAGTAAATTGAAATTGATATAAAAGCAAAAGATATAGAGCATGTATTTATTTTATTTTATTATTGTTCTTTTCCTTTTGGTGATTAAGCTAGGCAAACATGTCAGAGATTGTTGGGAGCTTGATCTCTCCCTTCTGAGAAAGAGGAATGGTGAAGTTTCCAAAAACAGGAAGATCAATAACTAGACCAAGGTCCAATTGATAATCAATGTCCCAATCTGCACCAATGTCCCTTGCTAAATTGAGCAATATGCTATGAGGCACCTTCACTATCACTTCCAGCAATGTTGTGTCTTTGGCTTTCAATGATCCTGGGTCTGGTACGGTCCCTAATGCTATCTCCCTGAACATCACCAAACACAAAAACATTATTATAAATTAACAAGAAAACTAAACACAACATGTATTAGAATTTTTTTGTTATTCTTAAATAAAATGTACATATTTTCAGACCAAATAGAAGCTGTTCACCAAAATGGAACCTTGTTTGTTAGCTTTAGCTCCACAATTCTAAAGTAAGACCATCTCAACATGTTTAAATTGACAAAATCAAAGTAAGTCATCACGATTTTGGTAAAGACTATATTTAAGAATTTTAACAAAAATACGATGTTTCATAATTTCCTCAAATTCATAGTGATTTCAAATCAGTAGTGAACATCAATTAATACATGATGGATAATCCCTTCCAAAACATATCATTTTAATTTATAAGAATCAGAATCCAAATTCACAAACATTTGCTCAAGAGATTCAACTTTGACCACTTACACCAACCAAGATCATAGATTATACGGTGCAAATAATAGTTCAATTTCACTTTCATGTATTTATTATTTCAATTTATTTTATTTTATTTTTTAACAAAATAATTTTATTTTACTAACTTTTATTTAAAAATACTGTTGGATTTTCTTCTTTACTAATCACAAAGATAAATCATAGAGAAAATGTATAAAAACTAATTGAACAAGAGTAGCAATAATCCCAATAGAACAAGACTAGACACCACAACTTGATATTTAAACCAAAATATTTATCTGAGAAAATATTTCCATTAAATTATTTAAGATATTGAAACTTAAACATAAAAAAATAATTAAAATTAAACAAATGATAAATGATCATACTAAACAATTGAATTCAAGTAATAAATAAACATTAAAGAATATATGGATCAAAGAAATTCAAATTAAAAAAAAAATTATTGGTCAAAATTTAAAAGGAATTTCAAATTACTCCAAAAAAAAGTCAAAAGGTTTGAAAAAAATAAATAACAGATAATTCAAAATCCAAATACCGAAGTCCAATCCGTTACAAGTCGACTCATCTAACCTATAATTGATTCATGATTGATGATGATAATGATGATGAATTGATCATCGACTCAAATAAAATCTCAATCGTAATTCTCAAATAAAACCAACAACCCAAAAAAATAAAAATAAATAAATAAATGGAAGAAAGAAAAGTAGAAACCTGGCAGCACTTTTGAGGGAGTAGTTGATCTCACAGATTGGAATAGAAGTGGAATAGGGATTGCTAACAGTGACCTTAGCCAAATACTCGACAGACTCGCGGGTCACGCGCTTGAAATCAACGTCGTTAATACTCGCCTCAGGTTTTGGCATGTCCGCAACTTTCTCAGCAACAAAGTTTTTGGCTTTGTCTAATAACTGCGACATTTTCAACGCTCCAAATATTACACTACTCACACCAATCACACCAAAAGATGCCTTCACACCCAAACCCACTCCCATAATAATTTATACTAATAAAAATAATGAAAATGAAAATAATATTCCCCGCGTGGCGTGAACGCGTCGCACGTGCCCCCACCGCGTTCTGAGATCCAGATTTGTCTCGGAAGAACAAATAAACAGGATTAGATCCCATGCTGATAATAAAAAGACACATAATGGTCGGTGAAGTTTTTTTCCTTAATTGTTTTTATCCTGTGTGGGTGAAGCGCGTTGCATGTCATGCAGTCGCATTCATCTGCCCATTGATTAGGATTCTTGATCCTCCATCTCTTTCATTTTTTTATATGTTCATTTTTTTTTTGTTTAAAAAATTATCGAGGAGAATAAATTTAGGAAATTATTAGATTAAAGTATTGGAAAACTGATTAAAGGATAATTTTTTTTTTTTTGGAAAATTGATTGATTAAATTTAAAAGGAGTGAATTTCATGGAAGAGGCAATAAGGGAGAATGAAAAAGTGGAAATAGATTGCTCAGAAAACTTACATCCATTATTGATGATGGTTTGATGAAGGTGTGATCACGTTGATGAGTAGAGAGAAGAAAGTAAATCTTGTGAATGAAGATAGAATGTGAATGTGAGTTATGAAGGTTAACGTGCTTGTCCTAGTTATATGGTCTAAAAATACTTTTTTATGGGATTTTTAACCACAAATCAAGGAGAGAAAATTAAATAAAAGAATAAATTGCACAAAAATATTATTTGAAAAACAATCTATGAACACTCATCTACCTCTTTAGTACTTTTAGAGAGAAAAATTATTTAATAACGTAATAGATGTAATATATTGATGATATAATAAAAAATAAAAAATAAAATATTAAATAATCTAATTTAAAAGTGTCTATTCAATATTATTTTAGTGACCATTTATTTTTAAGTTGCAAATAAGTTAGAAAATATAAATATGCACTTTTACTCCACTCCATCATAAATTTTAACTAAAATCTTGCAAATTTTAAAAATTTCAATTGATAAATTAAATATAATATAATATTTTATATATGTATTGTATGTTAATTTAAGTTGAAAATTTGTAATTTAAATATATAAATAATTGCAAACACAACGATAGAGAGAAGAAAAATTAAACCGAAAAATTGTTTTAAGTTTAAAAGCAATGAAACTACAGCTCTATCATGTCGTTTTGGTTTGTTTCTTTTTTCATTTTTATAAAAAAAAAATAGACAAAAAAAATGTCAGTTTAATTAAACTTTTGTTTTACAAAATTCGAACCAAAATAATGAAAGACATGTTGATTTTGTTTATTTTTTATGTTTATTTTTTACGGTTGAATCTTTAATATTAGATACATTGAATGTACTCAAATAGCAACATTTAAGAAGAGTCAATTATTCACATTACAACAATTTATTTATTGCTATCATACCTTTTAGCCATTTTATTAATTAATAAAATAATCAGACATGCTTTAAACATTGGACCAGATCACAAATTTTTTATGGGCCGGATTACAAACCTCGCACCTAAGTACCTCACAAAATTCAACCGAAAATAACAAAACCTTTCATCACCCCATTAGAGCAACTTCAACTATTGGAAAATTTATTTGTCCGCCAATGTTGAGTTATGGTTAAATCAACTTTTGTGCGAGTTTATTACAACAATCCTATCACAAAGTAATGACATTTTGACAATTTAACAACAATAAAACTTACGATCATGACTTATTTTTACCATTAACTTATATTTAAAAGCCACTTTCTTATCAATTATGACAATTTATTTTTCTTACTCTTAAATTTTTTCTTTTCATAATTTCTATCACACAATTTCTTCTCTTTAAGCTTTAATTAACAATATTTTTTACTTATTTTTTGAAAAAAAATTGTGTGTCAAATGAATCCAAATCAATATAATCTTCAACAACTAGTTGTATTCTATGTAAAATTATCAACCTCCTAACTTTTAAAATTCTCAATTACTATAACCACCAACCAATCTCACTATATTTTATAGACCTCAAATCAATATTCAAGGTGGAAAGTTTACTTGTTATGAACCTGGAACACCGATTTGGTCTATGTTAGAGAGTTTACTTGTTTTAAAAACACAAGACTCAAAGAAGGAGAAGGACATCATAGTTGGAAAAAATCTCGAGAGCTATTTACAATGGACGAAGATACACTTCGTATTCAATCATGACTCGACGTTTCAAAGGATTCAATTGTTGGAGTTGTTCGAAAGGCAGATAGTTTTGTGGTTAAGAATTGCAACAAATTATAATCAGTATCGTGGGTAGTTGCAAGAGAAGATACCAAGCCAACTAAAATGTCGATGGTATCGGATAAATGATTTGGTTCAAAAATTTGTTGGATGTTGCAAACAAGTTGTTAGTGGAAAGAAAAGTGGATGCTCGAAGAAGGATATCATGATCATTGCCTATGCTTTTTATTCTCAAGATACACGTCGATCATTTAATCATGAGTATGCATGGTAATTGCTAAAATATGAACCTAAATAGATGGAGCATAACTGAATGTTCTTCAAAATGAACAAAGAATTTTGCTAGTAAGGCGTACTCATCATTTTCTAACACAGAGATATCGATATGTTATGAATTTGACTCATCATCACTAATGGAGCGTCCAATCCAATGGGACAAAAGGCGTCAAAAAGAAAGGGAAAGGCAAAAGCAGTTGAAACATATTCTATCAGCAATGTCGTGCAAGATACATCTAAAATGAGTGAGAGTCAACTTCAAGTTCATAAAATTTGTTGTAATAAACTTTAAAAAAGTATGGATTTTAGATAAGATAATATTACAATTTTTTATTTATAAAAATTAGAAATTATGTAAAATATCTATTAATGTTACTTTAACTAATAATAATTTTCTGTTTCTCAAACTAGTTGTTAGTCAAATTAGCGGTTATTCAAACTAACCGTTAATCAAACTAATCATTAAATAAACTTAAAACTAATCTTATCATTTAAAAGAAAAGAAATATAATAATAATAATAATAATAATTATTATTATTATCAATAATAAATAAATAAATAAATAAATTTTCCACCTCACATTCATTTTCACACTCAACCCTTTCTGTCATTCTTCTCTCGGCAACACCACACCGCCTAACTTCTATTTTTTTTCTTGCTTCTTCTCAACTCATAATACATATTGCACCCACAACCCCACAACTCATAAAATAAATTTATCATTTCTAAAATCATAACTTCTCATACTTCTTTAAGCGCTTTTGGTTAGGATTTTGGAGTTAGGGCTAGTGAGTTAAAGAAAGAAAAATAGTATTCATTTCTTAAAAGATATCTATTGAGACTCTTTCAGGTAACTACATAACTCTAATGCTAAGAATGAATCACTAGAAAATGTGGTTTTATTTAAAAAAAAATTATTTTTGGTGTTTAAAGTAGATTTTAAGGACTTTTATGGTTTATTATGGTTAGCTAAACATTAGAATAATTATTTTAAAGTTTTGAGAATATTTTTTATACTCAGATTTGTTAACTGAGGTCATGTTTGCTACTCTTGGAGTTGTTGAAGAACAAACTTAGTCAATTACTAATTGTGAGTAGACGATGATCATTGTTACATATTTTCGTTATGATTTTACTCATTTTTATATTAAAGTATTTATTTAAAAAATTAGAAAACACAATCTTTGAATTTTTCTCGAATTTCTACTACAATATTTTTTTCTTTTTAACAACATTTAAAAAATACAGTCAAACCACGGAAAAAATGTTGTCAAATGAATGTGAGGTGCATCTCATATATGCGAGTGTTGCCTATTACCTTTGACAACATTTTTCTCGTACTTTTGGGCGTACTATTTATAAATGTTGCACTATATTTTTGTGGTCTTTGTTATATAATAAGTTTATAGTTTGATTTATTTATGAGTTATAAAATATTTAAATATTAAATTGATATACAATTGAATATGTTTTTCATGAATTATAATAAAATAAGGAATGATCTTTAAATATGTGTTTTTGTAAATCATTGATAAAATTATGAAATCCTTAACGAAGATAGGTGCACTTAATAATATCATTTTGATTGGGGAAAATTATCCGTTAGATGGAGTTACACCTAATCTTTGTTTATATATGTTAGTCAGTTATAGTTAACTGACATATTTCCTCTCAATATAATCAGTTCAATGATGATGAAATACAAAGTATTATTCAATAATATTTTAAGTTTCAATAGTATATAAGCTAGAATCTATTCATTTTGTAAAATACAACAAATTAAAAACAATTTCTATCAAGTTTTCTCTCTAATTCACATGTATTCTCAATTTGATTTTCATCCAATAAAGCAGTAATTAATTAAGAGTGTGTAAAAGTTTACATATATAGATATTAGAGTTACAACATCAATAGCCAATTAAAAAGGCCAAGAGCATATAAATAAGTCAATGCTTGATTATGTCAATTAATTAAAAGTAATATTTCACATTACAAGCTAGCAAGAAATTGTATTTGCTTGAGAAGAGGAGTTAGGGTTTCCATGAGCTTCTCACATGGGTGGTTGTGAATTCCCTCGTAAGTAGTCACCACAATGCTAGTATCTTTCGATAGCCTTTGCACTTGTTTCTTCACATTGCATGTGTGATGTGTGCATCGGTAGTAGCTTCTTTATGTTCATCATTTACCAATGCAAATTTGTTAAACAACAAACAAATCATTACTTCTTATCCCAATACTATAATACACCAAAATTTAACCATTAATAAATATTTATATTACCAAACTTATATTTTATTTCTTATTTTATTACTATTATTAACATCATTATTTTTATTTAAATATTTATAGAATTTTAAAACTATATGATAATCTATCACATCATTTTATTTTAAACGTATAGTAGATTATTGAAAACATATCTAAATACTAAATATCTTTTATTAAAACATATGACCACTAATTGATTAACATTTGCATGTAAAAACATATATACTAACAAATGTCTAAATTATTTAGAAGTTTTGTATATTTGATCATAACATGATTTAAGATGAGTCAACTATTCGATTGTTTATTTTGCATTCTACAAAAAGTTATTGAATGTGTTAGTATGTTAAATTTAATATTTGATGTCAAAACATCTTGACTCTATCTTCTCATCTAAATAATCTATCATATATTATTAAATATATTAAATTTGAATTTTATTTTATAAATTAAATTTTATTGTATGATAAAAATCAAATTAATATACATGATTTTTAATCTTCTAAGGACGTTTGTTTATAAATCAGCTGTAGAAGCAAAAGCAATGGATTTTCGTAAAACATGCATGTTCCAAAAAAAAATTAATTCAAATACCGCTTGAAGTGTTAGTTTAGTGATAAAAATTTAATTTTAAAATATCGAATTTAAATTTTTTTGGTACATAAAATGATTATTAGTGTAACTTTAAATTAATAAAAATTTCTCATTTTCTCAATTTTTATTTTTTATAAAAAATTCACATATCCATGCATGCATATATATCCAACATAAAAAACATCAAATGATCATTTGACACACAAATGACACATACAAATATATATATATATATATATATATATATATATATATATATATATATATATATATATATATATATATATACATACCTTGGAAATTTGGTGTTCTTGACAGCTTTTTGTCCATATTTCCTCCAGCGATAACCATCATCCAAAATATCATCAACACTTCTCGTTTGAAACGCAAACCTTGGCACTCTTGTTGTCTTTTTCATCACTCTCCCACCTTTAACCCTTTTCTCCTCTTTGTTTCCCATAAGCTTTTCCTCCTCCTCTTCTTCATGTTGATGACTCCCACTAATTATTTCATTATTATTATTATTATTAATCACCAAATTAGAAGAAGTGCATTGAACATCCATTAATGTCTCCTTAGGTGCATCCCCAACAAGCAAGTTGTTATTTTGCCCCAAGAAAAAGTTACCCCAAATATCTATATCACCAATTGCAAGGCCTTGATCATCTTGAGATTCCAAAGGGTTTGTGAAGAAGAAAGGAATATAAGTGGTGTTGTTTTGAAGAGGTGATGATGGTGGTGGCATCATTAATGGTGGTGGGTTTGGTGAGAGGTCTTGGTTTTCCATCATTAATTCCAATGAAAGAGAGAAAGTTATGAAAATGTTATAGGGTTGAAATTTATAAAGTGGAAATTATTAATATGGTGGAGGGTAGAAGAGGTTTGGCAACCATCACACATATACATGTACTACATATTGAGAAGTAGTAGCACTATATCATGCATTGATGATAACGAAAAAATTAAATGCATATATATATATATATTAGGCACGTAGTATCCTTTGTGTTGTGTTATGTGAAAAATTACTTATAGGGCAGTTGAGCTGAAGTAGTTGAAATATAGTTGAGTTTATTATAGGGTGCAAGACAAGAGATATATAGATATTACTATGCTATGCATATTCATTCTATATGTTTCTATGTATGATTCATTGTACGTACATGAGATACATTAATTCTCTAGGCCACCACTTTATCTCATACACGCGTTGAAATTAATGGACTGTTTACCTACCTATAAAACTTGCATAAACAAGTATAGTTTGCTTATGTCATATGTATCACGTTTGAAATTTTTATGTCAGTTTATTATATTCAACCAAATTAAATACTAACCAACCAATAGTTAGGCTAATCATTATATGGAAGATTCATTGCAAAGGTTATTTTTTTTATAAATGGAAATGGTTTCTGATTTTAAATATAAACAAAAATAAAAAAAATATAAATTAGATAAAGTTGTTCATTTTAGAAAATCTTTTTTATTTCATGTTTTGAATAATATTAATTTTTTTTAATGACAAAAATATATTAGAGACAAAACCACATAATTACAAGGAGTACTCTAGTTCAAATTACAAAGGAAAAACAAAACAAAGAGATAGAAGACTACAACTAGGAGGGAAAGAACCTCATAAAAGAATAATATTGAGGAATGATATTATTGAGGTTGCTTCAATGAAATAATGTTTAAAACGATGTATTTTAACTAATGAAAATATTTAATAACATACATATCTATATATATATATGTATCATTTTTTTTTTACAGGTGCATATATAAATCAAGATAATGTCAATTGTTGATTAATGTTCTCGGTGTTTTGTTGCATGTTGATGCTACAGGGGTGTCCTATCTAAGCATGTAATTATTGTTTTCTTCGTTATCTCTTTTACACAAAATAATGTATTATTACTTTTTAAGAATATGCTTACCTCATTGGATGATTGATACTCGTGTGAAAAAAAAAAAAAAAATCTTATCTTAACCATTTAAAGATGTGGCTGCCACATTCATATTTGTATTAACAAATCCATTTCTGTAGTAAAATTCTATCAAATTTCTTCACTATTATTGTAGTGATGTTTCATAAAATCAAAGCAAATATTCTTATAATGTTTTCAACACAGTTTTTCCTTGGCAAGGCGTAAAATAAAATCAGTTAAGCCTTCTAATGTTGAGGTAAGTTTGCTTGAACAAAGAAAAAGGGATTGCTTGTAGAAACAAAAAGTGCAGACAGTTGGACATCTGAAACAGAAGTTCTAATTATACATAACCTAATAAAGAAAACATAATGATGAGTAATTAATTCAACAAGAGATTTATTTGTTTAAACTGAGCTAATTTTATTGGTTGAACTAGCTAGGGGTGAAAAATGAAGACTTAGAAGAAGAAAAAAAATTAAAACTGCTACTTTGGACTCCAAAACAAGACTAGTTTGGTGAACATCATAAACCTTAGATATCCAAACACCTACTATATCAAACAAAAAAAAATAGGGGAAGCTTGTATTACACTATCAACATAACAACTACCTTGGCAACTTATTTATTGCAGTAAAGACTACAAGAAAATAAAGAGAAAAAAAAAAGGTGAATTTTAAGCATTATAGTTTCTGCATCTATCAATTCGAAGCTTCAAAGTTTGACATTAAAAGCATTATGCTATCTGAAGAAACTAATTAAGTTAGCTTCATCTTCCTTTCATGGATCTCTTCTTAATTCTATATGAATATGAATAAACTTGCAATAATCTTAATTTAACAATCAATGCATGCGTACTATATTCTCCAAAGCAAATAGTAATGAGTCATTGACATGAATGAAGCTTAACATCAGTCGTGTAAAAACATTACCTGAAAGGGTACAATCCAAAACTTATTATATATAAAGCCTACCTCACATGTTTTGAAAGCCACTTATTTACCAGAAATTGCAAACAAAAAATATGATGAGTTTGTTGTCAACAATTATAATATTCATCTTCCAAGTAAGAAAGTACGAGAAAACAGAAAACATATAATTTCAATAAATCATTTATCTACAAGAATTCAATAAATCATTTACCAACAAGCTAGCTTTTGAGTAACATGGTTCCAATCAAGTATTTAAGTTTTCATGTCAAACATGCCCAGATCAACTGAGCAGTATCGTCTATCCTCCACACCATCAACAAATTTTAGGCGATCTAAATGTATTTTAGAAGAACGCTAGCAACACAATATTTGACGCTCAATGTTTTACACAACTATTATTGGGTGATTTTTTTTTCAATAGGACCCACATGAAACTCATCTGATAATAGTGCGCTAAAAAGTACATAGCTAATACATATCTTGCATGTTGCATTTCCTTTCACACCCTCTACCAAGGAAATTATGGTGTGAGCAACAAATTACCTAACTCATCAGAATTAGAAGATACAGGAAAAACTCATAATGCAATTCTCTTCATCCAGATAGACTAGATTAAATGAAGCAAGCTCTTAAATATTACACATTTACAACAGATTTCACTCATGACAAACCAAAAAAAGATGAACCTTGAAGAACATTAGCTGGAAAAAAGTAAGCATGGCTTAACCACCAATGACTAGCCTCTGCAGAGTACAATATGATTATGACTTATATTAAACAACAGAAAGGAGGCTTGATCTTTCCCAAATACATATGTTGACACAATACAAAAGGTAGGAGATTACTCAAGGATATTTCACCGACCAACAAAGCACTTATAACTTCAAACCAATTTGTAAATAGTCAAATATTCAACTAAAATTTCAAAGAGTAAAGTATGCAGCTGTTTAAAAGAACATAAATAAATAAAACAACGAGAACTAATGTTGTCAAACATTCCTTGCAAAACTGACGGGGCACTATTATTAATGAATAAAAGAAAAAAAAATTGAATGAGTCCAAAAAACAAAGAAGCAACTGGATATGGCAAACCTGTGGCATGATCAACAGCTCCTGACCAGACCCCTCTCAAAAGCTTCCTCATTTGATGGGTGATGGAAAACAAAGACAATGACACCTAGAAGTTTGGAGATACACCATGTTAGCCAGCTTGAGAAGCTTGTCGCTCTGAGGTTCAGAATCTTGAGTTAGAGATAGTTGGTTGGGTTTCTTCCACTTCAGAAATATTGTTTTTCATGTAATTAGAAAGAAAAAAGAAAATCGATACTGTTTCAAGAGTATACACTTTCAGAATATTGATGTTGAACTCATTCAAAACTTTTCTATCTCTAAGCGAACTAATTAATAATTTTCCTGCAATCAAATGTAAGGCCGATAATTCGAGTAATAAATTGACAGTTGACAGTGTCATACAAGTGAAAAGTTGAATTTTTTTGGAGAGATGGATGATAACTATTTTAAACCTCCAATCTGTACAATTTTTTACATTCTAAAACTATAGAAACATGTTACAATAATTCAATAAATTAAATGCCAACCCATTGTCAATTCAAAAAAAATTATGACTTCTCTCCCTCAGGCCATGAAAAAAGTAAGAAACCTATTCTGATGCCTACACAATGGAAACACAACATTCCTCTTTAAATCTAGCACATTACAAAGCATCCCTTTTTCCCGACTCTGTTATACTCCAGAGGGATCAAAATATCATCTCAATAGCAGCGGGGAGAACGCCAATCTTTTTTGGAAGGAATCCCAAATGCTCTCCATCAGATTGAATATAAATGCCACCGTTGCCTGATACGTCCTCCACCTCAATAGAAAGTACACTACAATACAAACAACACACCAAATGAGTATAACCACAAACCTAAACAAGCCTTAAAGGAAACGGGGTCGGTGGAAATAATAATAGATTCACTAGAAAAAGAAGCTAATTGCGAGCTAAGCTTCCATTGGAATGTAAAAGGTAGCAGAAATACATGGTAAACTGCCACGATAACCAATCGGAAAAAAAAAAAATGCTGCAAAATTGTGTTGCTGAGAAATGAAATTCATTGGTCATCTAAACCTTAGTAATTAATTATGAAGAATGTTATGTATCTTTCTTTGAAAAAGATTATACCTTCTTGTAGATACATTTTTAACTGAGAGATGTGTCCCATTGTAAAGCTTATGTAGTTTCAGGACAAAATCATACCACTTGAAATCCTGAAGAATCACAACCTGCAGAATTAATGTGAAACGGTAAACTTCAATAGAAGATAAGTAGAGTTTAGGAATAGGTTTAGCCAACAGATCACAAAAAATAGAAGATAATCTTCATCAATGAGATCTTACAGAAAGGCATTTTACCTCTAAACTTCCAGTGAAAGGATCAGCATTTGGTGTAATTTTCATGCCACCACCAAAGTATTTTGCATTACCGGCACAAATGGCAGTCACTTGAGGAAATGTAACCCATTCGCCTTCATTGAACTGCATTTTTCATTTATTATAAAACTTGTATGACACATCTGGTGCACTTACATAAAGGCTACGGAAGACTCATACTGACCTTGATTCTCAGATCCTGATTTTGATGCCCCATGAAGGCTTGCAATGAACCAATGACATAGCACAGTTTTCCAAATCTCTTGTACCTAGCAGCATGAAAACCTGCCTTCGCACTCCTGCAAAGTTTTGTCAAGAATGCATTTAGATATGATTCCTGTGTTGCTATGCTTATTCTGAAATTTATAAGTTAGCCTTACAAATGAATGTCAGCAATATTTATGAAGTAATGATGTTCGCAACTTTCTCCACTAATAACTCCGACATCTATCTTTGATCTCAACCCTAAAGAAAAAGGATTTGATTCCTATAAAATGAGCTCTCACTTTAGTGGGTAAAGTAAGACATCTCAACCGCTGATGAGAAAATCAATAGTTGATATTCTAACAATTCTATGATTTGTCATGCTTGTACATGTAATATCAACTGTTTGATTTATTTATCAACAATTAAGATTACTTACTTTATCCTCTAAAGTGAATCGTTCATTTTAGAGGAGTTGGACCCAAAGAAAAAATATATTAGAATGCATTAAGGGAAAAACAAAAAGAATATGTAGAAAGATACGATGTGAGGATGAGCTATAACTCAAAGAAAATAGCAATAACAAAACAACAAAAATAATAAACCTCTAGCAACTCGTTCAATGGCCTCACAGGGATCATTTTTCCTGGAGAAGAGACAACAAATGTTTCCATTTACTTCAATTATATAGAGGTATAAAATGAATGAAAATAAGTACAAAAAACAAAAACTAACCATCCAAATGTTCTTGCAAAATCAGAACCAGTTCCCAAGGGGATGAGCTGCATAAAGACAGAACATATTAGGGATTAGATTGGAGAATCTAAAATCACATGCATTTGAATAAAAACAGAGAATATTGCATTCTGGATGCTGCTACTCACACCAAGAGCGGTTGAATGCGTAGACTCATTTATTTGACTGGCAACAGGTTTTCCAGCCCAGAAAAATCCATTAACAACCTGCTTGTAATGAACTGAGGTACATTAAGTGTGAAAGCAAGAAAGAATGTAGAAATTCGTACACAACTATGTTTGTTCACTATGAGCTAAATATTTTAACAACAAACACATCAAACGGAAGCTTGGTTGAACCCTCTCTCATACAACACAGAGTAGAAACTACTCAGATTTCACGGTGTTCTTCCAGTAGCAATTTAAATAGTGCAAAATCCATACAATAACATCGCGTGCCCAATAATAATTAAAACAAAAAACAAATCAAAAGAAAAGAAAACAGTTTATATACCTCATGAAGAGTTCCATCACCTCCAACAGCAATAACAGCATCAGCCCCTTCCCTTATAGCCTACATAGCATATGAGGATAACAATCTGTGAACTCATTAGAAGCAATCAAGCTTAGGGCTAAACATAGGTGCAGTTTCTCATATGTTGTTCTTACTGTTCTCCAAACACTAATCAACGCATGGAGTGTGAATCTAATTGTAAAAAATAATTATGTTAAAATTAATCTAACTGAAAAAGTTAATACTTGTGACATGTTGCAATTGGTGAACAGCACAAACAACACCTATATAAAACAGCCCCCAAGCTTTGTCCTAAAGCTTATTCCAATGCAAGTAAAGTTGAAACCCTTCAAACTAACCTCTCTCGTTATGTCAATAGCATGACAAGGGCCTGAAGTTAAGGATTCACATATCTATTCAAAAACCAAAAAGGGAAAACACATGTATCATGAAATCCCAAATAAACAAAAACTAAACAAACACTCATGAGTCATCATGACACAATAGAAACATGACTCACATTGCATTCTTTACCAAGGCGAGACTGTAGATATGGAACTAGCTTCCTCCATTCTCTACCAGTCCTTCCATTAGCACCTACAAACCAAGTTACTTGCTTCAATACTTAGAAGACAAATTCTTCACTAGACCACTATGTAACACTGACACTTCTGATCGAAGTCGTGCCCGACACAGTTAATACATTCAATTAATTCATTTCCTCAAATGATTATCAGTTTCTGACGTGTCAGTAGTTGATAGCTAAACAACACTTTACTTACACACTGATATAATCAATTAACATGTCTAGAGAACTAACTAACTATCAATAATAGTGTCAAATATGGTCCAAAAAATTAAACTTTATCCCCAAAATAATAATGGGTCATTCTAAATACAACACCCCATTATTCATATAACGAGAAAAAGTGAATATTTTATGACAAAGAAAGAGATAAGAAAAGACCTTGAGGGTTGACGATGAAAACTAGGTCCCTTCGACGAGAAGAAGAGGAGGATGAATCGATGCCAATGAAGCGTTCGGGTGTGAATGGTTGGAGCTCTGATCTGAAAACCATGGTGGGGTTAACCATGGAAAAAACTCCTCCCAATGCTACCATCAAAGAACTATGTAGCACACGCAATTTTACGATGAATTAGGAGAAGAAGAAGAAGAATAAGAAGAAGAAGAAGAAGAAGAAGAAGAAGAAGAAGAAGAAGCAACAAGGAAGGAATAGTTGGTTGGTTCAATCTACAGAAACAAAGAAGATATCACTCATTTGGAGACTTGTTATATATATTGTCGTTCTAACCGAAGCACTTTTTTCTCATTTAATAACTTTATTTAACTGCACTTTTGTCCCACCACTCTCATCTTCGGTTTTTTATGAGTATATTTTTTTAGAGGAAGACATATTTTAGTTTCTTAAAAAAAAACGATCATTTTTCGATAAGAATAAATTAAAATATGTTGTTTTCATAGTTAGAAGTCGTATGTTTCTTTTCTTAATTTCTTTTTTATTTAATTTTCAAATGAGTCACGAAAATTTCATTTTATGTTTTTGTTAAATGTCACCTAATAAGTTCTCGGATGCTAAAGTAATATTAATCAGACATTATAGTGTTAAGATATTTGCATTAAAATTGGGAAAAACAAATGAAAACAGAGTGAAATTAGTTTTACTTTATTTTTTTTTTATATTTGCATTAAAGTAATATTATTTTTACCGTTGTGCATAAAAAAATTGTAGGGTTAAATGATATTGAGTGTCTCATTTTCTCTATCTTTCTTTGAAATCTTCAAGAGTAGGATTTTTTTCCTTGTCCTTTGTTCCTGTTTTAAAAGTTTGTTAGTTTTCTAAATTTTAACAGCGATGAAAACTTGGACATCAAGCCTGTAAAATATTTTATTGCCTCCAAAAGAGTACATCGGAAATGATAAATAATTTACAACTAATGTCAACCTGACATTATTCCATCAAATATAAATACAGTACAATCTTACAATTTAATGTGAATAATTGAATTCTAGAAACTCAGAAAATAAAAAGTTCAAAATTCAAAGGCTAGACAATTTAGGAGTTAGGACAATAAAACATTGGTTGGAGAGAAACAAGTGTTGCAATGGGTGATCAAAATAGAGGTTTCTTTCCATTTAACATTCCCAACAAATGATCAAGAACTTTGCCCCCATCATCACGCAAGCCGGAATGCATGAACTCATTAGTTATCCATAGTCTGATCCCTGCTATTTGAGAAGCTGTTTCCATCGAAAGCTTAAAATTTACGTACATGTCTTCATAGTAAACCGCGGCTGCAACAGGTACCTGCAAGCATATAATGACATGAAATAAGTTAACAGAAAAACTTGGAGATTCGTCTTTATCTTCATAAACATATTCAATTATTAAAGATGTTACAATCATAATTTCAAAGTATAGAGTGCTAAATATAATCAACTTCAAGTGTGTTTACACACAGAGGCAATATAGTAAACTACCTTGTTGTTATTCAGAGCCTGAACGTCATATAGTGAGGGCCAATCCTTCTTCTCGGACAATATATGAGCGACTTCTTTGAATGGTTTCAAGGCATGAATCTCATCAAATATCCATGGGAAAATCATCTATATAAGAAACAAAAATGAACAAGATAAGCATTTGCTGCTCGTGATAGTATAAAAGAAAATACATAGATTGGCTTTGATTTAGTATATAGTCAATAATTGACTATATGGAAAATAAAATTCATGCATAATGCTCCATAGCCCATATTAAACATACCTCTCCTGTAAAAAGTACAGGGAGTCCTTCTTTAGCAGCTTTAATTGCATCAAATTTGTCCTCAACTTCATTCCTTACTCTACTAGCAGACCATTTACTAGCAGAACCCTGAATAGCAGTGTTGAAGGAGAACACATGTCATGCATGTTAGAGATATATAATATAGGAAAAAAGTGATAATATAACACTACCTCAGTCCCTAAATATAATATAGCGCATGTTAGGTAAGCCTATGCATTGTCTGTGCTTCAAGCCAAAGGACTTCGACATGTTAATAATATCACACTACCTCAGTTCCTAAATGTAAGACCCTCTTATGATTTTTCATTCTCCTTTTTTATAGGACCCTTTTCAAATTTTCAACTGCATTTATTACTTTTTTACCAAACATACCTCTAATTATGTTACGTCATTCGGCAGTCTATAATAAATATTGAAAAGGAAACATGAATTTATTTTCTCTCCTAAAGGGTAAACCTGTAAATTAATATCAATTGTCAACAAAACTATATTACTACTAAATATCTTAATTCCTGTTATTTAGATAACGCGGTCTTATATTTAGGGACGAAGATAGTATAATGTAAAAATCATTTATGTATAATAAATAAAACATGACAGTGCCTACACGAACAACAGAAAATAAGTTTACCTGACAATAGATGGATTCATGTAGAAGAGCATACAGTGGATTAGTAGCAACACTTAATGAGCTTTCAAACTACATAGAATGAAAATTGGAGGTTCATACTCAAACGAAAACTGGAAATTGAGGACTCATAATCACAGGAAAAACAAACATTTTCTTACAGCATTTAAGAAGTAGTAACTTATTCTCTTAGCTGCTCCCGGAACTAAAGTAGGATCCCACAATCTCTCAAACCTAGAAAGATAGTTACATAGAAAAAATGGAGAGATTAATTCGAGTTCAAGACTTTTTAAAAAACAGAAGGTAATAACACATTACATATAGTGCATGCTCTCAAAACCAGCTCCAGATCCTAAGCCAGAGAGACCAAGAGTCTGCAACCCTCTTGGAGTTAAGATGCCCCCAGATGGAAGGGTCACCTATGCTATGCAAAGAAAGAAGGAAATAAAGATTTTATAGAACTTAGCTCGAAGTTGATCGTTAAAAATAGTACGAAAAAAGTGCAATGCAGATAATTACCCCTCCTCCTTCTTGTTCTGCTAAATAATTAACAAGTTCTTGAACAATTTTAATATCCTGAGGGTATCTTTTGTAGTACTTCTCATTTTGATGTATAATTTGCTCAAAGCATGCTCGGTATACCGAGTCTGCAGTGCATCCATGTCCGATCGGAGGAATTCCACCTGTCAAAAGGACTTGCTTCAGTCCTTCTGGTGCAAGACTCAAATATGTGACTGCACAAAATCCACCATAACTCTGCCATTATAAAAATAAAAAAAAAAGGAGTAGAGTAAGCAAACATGGAATTTCAAGGTTATATTGGCTTCAAAGGTACATATTGCAAAAGCATTTTAAACCACATGCTTCCAAATCAACAAAAAACAAAAGATAATTCCTATAGCAATGCTAAGGACCACAGTCGGACAATCGCTAGAAGTCACAGATTGTAAAGCCAGACTGGCTAGGCATCAAAATCAGCAACTCATATGAATACAATGAGAAAGCAATTATGTGAATACCTGTCCCAAAATTGTCCAGGGTCCAGCATTTGGAACAAGGCGAACTCGAATAAACTCTGCATCATTTACTATACTATCAGCTCGAAAATATTTCAAGAAGTCAACTAAGTCATCTGCAGACTTGAATTGTGACATTGATGACACAGACAAAGGAGTTGATAAGCCTGTTCCACGCTGCAGAAAAATGCATAGATAATGGAACAGATTAAGCATAAACTTAAGACAGGACCAAAATGATAACAACACAACACAGGTGTCCATAAAAACATGCCTGATCCATTAAGATGAGACGGAACTGTTCACAAACTTTTTGAATCCATCCACTAGATTCAGTTGGAGATCGACACTCAAACCCAGGTCCACCTTGCAAATATAGTAAATACGGCAATGTTTGCTCTTCTTTTCCAACTGCAACAAAACAAAAGACTCGTAAAGAAAAAATGCCAAGATGATGAAAAGGTATGATTCACAAGATTAAGCACAAATACTCATCTATCAGGCAGTCTATAAAGCTACTAATCACACAAAAATTTATATTTAAAACATAAAACATTATGAACAGAAATGTTTGAGAAATCTTTATGCTTCTGGGGATAAGGAATGCAATTTTGATCTAGCTGCCAAAATACTAAGTATTCTAGTCAACACTAGCACATAGATACAGTTTGCCTGCACCAAAACATTAGAAACCAAATTTTACAAGCAAAAACCATCTAAAGCCGAATTGGCTATCCAAACAAACTCATGTCAACTACCATTCATATCCTCGTCCCAGACTAGTCATGCCAAACCAATTACAAAAACATCCTCGAGTATGTCTTTTGCAAGTAATTTCGTGGATACGACTAACGGAAGACATCTTTAGGGACCAAACTAACTAATTAATGACAAGTTCAAGGACAAAACAAACAAACAAACAAAATACACATTTAGGGATGTTTTTGCAATTTTGACGGCACCTCACACATTTAAGGACTAAAATGATTGTTTACTTGATTTTTTATCTCTTCCCTGGAAGAAACTCAAACAATCTCTTCTGATCCCATTATAATGTCCCTCTAATTTCATGGGGAAAAGAGCTTAATGAGAGAAAAAGTATGCAAACACAAACTTTATGACACTTTAGGCCTTGTTATCAATTTCAAAGTTTAACCTCAAGTGATAAAAAGTCCCCAAACAAATCAAATGATTTTGGTTCCCTTTAAAAGAAAAGACAGAATCAAAACTACATTATAATCTTCTTTTTTTAATCACTTTTTTCAATATATTGGAATCAAAATTACATTATAATCTAAAAAGCCACCAAACACTCACTCATACAGAATCCAATACTTTGGATTCTACCCCAAAATGATACTCATTAACAAAATATTCAAAAATAAAAATTGAACCTAATTACTATAAAACACGATATATAAAAAAAAAATAATGGGTTTTTCTTCATTTCACACAGAGATTCATTAGTCACCATCAAAATTTCTTTTTTTTTTCTCCACACAAAATTCAGCTGCACAAAAACATATACACGCAAACCCCAAAAAAGAAAAATCAACAACATTAAACCTTCATGCAACTATGAATCGAATTAAAATTATTGGTATGGTTGAGACTATAACTGCTGTTACCTGCAACGACTTCACGAGCAAAAACGGTGATCTTGGGAGAAGAGTGTGGGCTCCGAGAGTAGTCGAGAGGGACGGTGAATCTATGGTCGCGTAGCCGGAGCGACGGCACAGAGAACCACTCGCCGATGAGGTGCTCCGGCGTGGAGAAGGAGGAGTCTCCGGTGGAGATGCTTGTTCCGTTCATTGGACGGAATGAGCTCCGGCGAGAATGTGAGAACGAAGGATTGGTGATAGAAAGAGGTTTTGAGAAAAGAGGTATTGGTGATAAAGCGCGAGAACAGTGACGATGATGATGATGTAGAAATTTGGTAAGAAGAAAAGGTAGTGGTGGCGCGTGGTATAGCAACATTATGTGAGGCAAGTGTGATCAGAGGAAGGTCAACGATGGTAAGATCAAAAAATGTTCATCGAACGGTGTGTGATTTATCATCTTAGCCATTTTTTCATGGTTAAAATTAAATTTTAGTCTTTCAAAAAATAATTTTTAGTATTTTTATAAATTAAAATTTAATAATTTATATTTTATTAATAACTTTCATGTCCGTTTATCTATTTCTCTATTACGTTAATGTATATTAATCATGTGTGATAAATTTTGTGTAATTTTTATTTTAAATGAATAAAATTAGATAAATATAATTATAAAAATTAAACATAAACTTGACATTTTTATGCAGTTATAGTTATCCTTCACTTCTATGATCTTGAGGAAATAAAATGAAAAAGAAACTACTATGTGATTAGTATTTAGTGTCAACAAAAAAATAATAACAATAAAATAGTAATAAGTGTTTTTTAAAATAGAATAAGTTAAGCCCAAAAAAGATTGTTGCTTTATTAAATGTATAAATTTGAGTGAGGGAAGAGTGTTTGAAGAAATTAGACGTATGCGTCGTAAAAAAAGGACTTATAAATTTTAGTGAGCATTTGTAAAATGCTTGGTGAGCAATCAACTTGTGAACATTTTTGAATTTTGCCCATCATTAGCTCCTAAAAAAAAAATAATCTTTAGATGACAAAATTGATCAAAATGTAGATAGTAATAGCAACTTTATAAATCTTTTAAGATGAATCATGTGACTTATCCTTACAATGAAAGATGATACGTTTCACATAACTAATTAAAAAAATATAAATTTTGAGGCAAAGATAAGTTTGCAAATTGAGTCATTCCACTACTAAGCATGAGATGCAAATGCATTATTCTTGTTTATTTGGAGCCAGGCAAATCGCACATTAGCAATTGTTGTTGATGACTTGTTAACTTCAAACAATGGTGTGTCTCTTTCGGGGGGAAGACATGGGGTAGGCGTGAAATGATTTGCTTATAAACAGAACAATATGTATAAAGGAGCCAGAATGCATAAGGACCATCGAATATAATTCCTTCATTACCTTAACCTATCGGGTCCCCAAAATGGTTCATTACTATTTCTAATCGTGCATAGTACTATTGGAATAAATACCCAATAAACAACTATCAACCTTTATATCCTACTCACAAAATATTAGTTTATCATTTGTTAAATAAACAAGTCAACCTGAATTTTTGGCTAATTTATGTCACAACTTAACTCGTATAATTTTAAAAGTATAAGTTAACAATTTTTTTAATTTTTAAATTTGAAAGTGCAAGACAACAACTCAATTGATATTAGTTTGGTAAAAATAAAATAAAATAATAGTTTATTTTCTAAAACTCAATTTATGAAACTAACATTAATAATATCATTATTTCAACAGTAAAAATAATTAAACTAATTAATTTATATTTTTGAGTAGTTTCATTTAGTGTCATTGAAATTTCATACGATTTTTAAATATTAATTTATATCAGACCACATAGTAAAATTTACCACCA
>JBBPBT010000151.1:11909140-11920717 GCA_037974875.1 Cicer bijugum | reverse complement strand
TTTCTTTAAAAAGTAAATAATATTAATTATTAATTAATAAATTAGTGATTAATATTAAATTTACATATATAATCAATGTATGATTATAATCTTAACATTTATTTATTTACTTTTATAATTATTCACCTTAGATGATCTAAATTTATATTCCATACAGTAATAAGATTTATTATTTCAAATTCCAAAACACTATATATTTTTTGGTGAAAAAAAAAATCAATATGACATTACGACAGCTTGGGAGCACTAAAATATAATCTGAACAACCAAATTCTTATAAATGAATCCAACTCAGTAATGTTCCACTACATTGGTTTGAATTAAAGTATAATTAGTGAATAATCATTGGACGCATTACTCGTTATATACACATTATTACAATTAAATATCATGAGCTTCTAATTGAGCTAAATTAACTAGTTTGGAATGGTATACCAAGAAATTTGTAACAATCAACTTTAACATCTTGTATAAAGTAAGACGTAAATTTATACATGATTTTCGTGATTTGTATGTATTCATTGTATGGACTACGTGATTGTAAGTAGTCCTCAAGAAATTAAACTCCCTTAGTGAAGATAGTTTTCCGATTTTAGATTGGTGGTTACATTTGAACAGAAGCCTTTTTTGTTTTAGTGAGTATGCAACTTCAAGTAAAACAAATTAGTTTCAGAATTTTTAAAATCGATAAATATATTTTTAAAATTATAAAATATTAATTAAAATAATTTATATTTAAACTTTTATTGTTAGAAATTATAATGTGATATATTAATTGAACATGTTATATTTTTACATTGATCTCATATTAATGTTATCACAATATAAATTAATTTTCTTATAAATTTTAAATATTTTAGATTAACTTTTCAATAATGAATCTATACGTAATTATAATTATCCAATAAATTTATCTTTGAAAAAAATAATTTATTAACAAATTTGTTTTTGAAAAGATAATATTGATATGTGATTAAAATTGATAAAAACATATTTAAGTACAGTGTTATATCAAAATATTCAACTACAAAAATTTATCAGAGTATTGTTTTAATAATTTCAAAATTATATTTATAAATTTATTAATTTGATCAATTATTAGAGTTGGATGTCCTTGTAAACTTTTACATTTTTGGGTACATAAGTCCTGTTAATTTGGTCGGGTGTGCATTGAATTAAATGGTACTTTAACTTTATTAGTTGAGGTCATTTTCCACATGAAGGGGGACAACATTGGGACCCACAAAATGAACATGAATGGTTAGTATACTATTTTTGATTGAGTTACATGTCTTCATTCTTATCCGGCAAATAAACCGACCATTTTCCATTGATGATTTATAATTGGATACACATTTGCAAACTAAATATGGTTGTTCTTCCCTTCATGGGATTGACTTTCTTGGGAGCTTTTCTTGCCGTATGGGACATTGTTGTTCTTCTACTTTGCCTTCACAACAATCACACTAAAAAACAAAAATTACTTTGCCTTCATAGCGATCTCATAGCCTATTTAGTATAACAAAAATTAAATCATTGCTGAAGTGATTTGGCTGATGTTCAAGTAATTCAAAAAATCTACATTGTTAAAGAGTAGTACTTAAAACTAGTTTATAAACAAAAATAATTTTTTTAATCTATCTAGTGTCTCTTATTAAAAATAAAATCATGAAAGTTTACATTTAAAACTCAAAGCAAACAATATTTAAAAAATGTAATTCGAATTTGGAACATTGGTGTAATAGGTATGGGCCTAAGCTATTAGTTCTTTAACTTATGCTACAATTATTGAGCCCCTTAATTTTTATCTCTATTAAGAGATATATTTTTTACCAAAAAGTACCACTTTGTTTGAAAATTGTGACTAAAGGTAATTATAATCAACATACATTATTGGAAAAATCTTAAATTTTATATTGAGTAAAAATAAAACATAAATATAATTTATAAAGAAAGTTATTCATGTTTTAAGTTAGTTTTGTAAAAATTAGTAATTAAATTTAATATAAAAATTTAAATATCCGTCGTTTATATATGTTACACTTGAAATCATATATATATATTTTTAAAGTCTTATTCATTTCTACTTATTTAAAAAATAACTAAAAATTTAACCTTTTCAAAATCTTTTCAAATCTCAAAGCTAAAAAAGAGTCACACTTCTCAAGTCACATAATCACTTAGAAAATAAATACTTGAAATGAAAACTAAAAAGGAATTCGGAGGTCGTATATTAGAACTCAAATCTCATGAATTCGAACATCCATAATGTTGAAATACAAAACAATATAATATTAAAATAAACTAGTAAAGAACCAACCTTTGAATTTGTAACTACTATAAACCTGCAACTTGTTTCTACTCACTGCATGACTTTCATATGACAACAATTGCACCATCCAATTACAAAAACAAATGTACAAATGATTACAACTTCAAAATCAAAAATACAAAAGTATCGATTTGGTCCCTTAGAGTGTATTTTCCAGTTAGTTTTTATAGAGTTTTGGAGTGGAAAATTTTAGATAATTAAGTTTATATTTTATTATATATTTAATATTTTTAAAAATTAAAAGAATATTATGATATTATATACTCATTTATTATGTTATTTTTCAATTTTTTTTAAACTAAATATATTTATTTATTTCTCTAAAATTTAACTCACAAATAGACTTTAAAATTCAACAAATTTGATTCTTTCATGAGTAAAGAAGAAATTAGAAATTGAAAATGAATGAATGATATTTGAAATTTACCGATTTTTAAATTTTAAAAAAATTATTAGGCACAAATTGTCTAAAAAAGATTGTTGTACATACTAAATATCCTCTTATTTGTTTTGTTTACAATATACATGAACTATTATATGACACGTCTAATTTAAAATCGAATAAAAAAAAATAATATATCTCAATTTATTTTTATAAAGCACTAACAACTAATCTCCATATTTTTTGTAGGGGACAAAAATAAATCTTTACTTATAGAAGAAAAATGGTAAATTTAAAATTAAGTTAATAGGTGTTAATAGTAATTTTATCTTATTATTTAATTATGAGAATTTTCTCTATTATATTATACTATATTTCTTAAGTACAATATATTATTTAGAAAATTAAGCAGAACAGTTTTCTGTCAAATTTTATTCTTATAGGAATTATTTGACGATGAGATCGACAAAATCTCTGTGATCTTGCCAATTGATAAAATCATAAAGCCAAACATTCATTTCATGATGGAAAAGTCTTTAATAATAGGGAGGTTTCATGAACAATACATGGGCTAGTCTCTACCTATCAGCCAATCAACATTATATATTGGATATAAAGTGGATTTGATGGTTAAGTTTGATAAATTAAGAAGCAGAATCGTAAGGAGCTCGAAATTAAATGAAAATTACTTCAATTAAAGAACACGACAAAGAGAGGAAGGAAAATCCTCAACAAGTCAAATTAGAAGGAAAAAACGGCAATCCAAACTGGTTGTGAGTATATTGGGCCTCATTTGCTAAGAAATGGGCCACTCTATTACTATTCCTAATATGAATAAAAGAAAAATTTCACCTCTCATTCCTCACATACTCAAAAATCTTTTAAAATCTATTTATTATTGTCAATTTTAAATTTATTCTGAATAACCTTTCATAATGATCAATTTAAATATATATACTAACTTAAATTTTTTAGGATCTTTTAGACCTTTAAATTGGTTTAAAAGTGAAAATTAATTTTTAAATTAATATCTACATATCTTAATTAAATTCAATTAAATTTCATACGCATTGATTAATTTGTAGATAGTTAAAATAAAATAAAAATATAAATTTAGAAACTTTTAAAAACGTAAGGAGTGAGATAAATCCTCCCTTAAAATAAATAGTTCTAAAATTCTGATAGCAATGAACAATTGGGCTCCAAAATTCGAAGTGATCTAGTTGATACATTCAATGACCCCAACATTGTCTGCTTCAGACTATACCTCTATAAAGCAACATTCAGATATGTACTAGCCATATCAAAATGTGATTTGGCCGAGAACCAATGGCACCCACATAAGATAAATTAGAGATTAGAAATAGGTGGCAAATTAATTAGGAACTACTACAGGCAGTTACACGAAATTTGGGGGTGGAATTGAATTAAGTTTTTTAATCATTTGTGCTTTCAAATTATATAATGGAGTAGAGATATATGAGTTCCTTTCACGGATATAATAGAATAGAGACAAAATATCATAAGAAAGTATATAGAGATAAAATATAATATAGACATAATAAGGAGTTCATACATGATAACAAATTTGATAAAATTTATTTATAAATTTATTATATTTAGTATTTGATACACAATAACTAAATAATATAATTTATATTATAATAAAATGACAAATTTTTTTTTATAATCTATTTTTTTTTAACAAAATAACATCAAAATAATATGCACATATATTTTAATAATTAAATAAAAGTATTATATACTTGAAATATCAATCAAAGTTTATGAAGTAAATAAAAACAAAGTAAAACTCAAATATAGTTTATGAAGTAAATAAAAATAATTTATGAAGTTATTTTATATACTTGAAACATCAATCAAAATTTATTAGTAACTATATAAAAAAATAATTAACATAAAACTCAAACATCACATATGAAAAAGAAAAAGGACAAATATGAACAATAGCAACAAAAACAATCACAAATCTTCTAAATTAAATTTTATTTTTCAATCTTTCAATGTGAACACAATAAGAAAATAATCATAATTTTTTATCATGTTGTACAATAAAATAAATCGAAAAACAACTAAAAATATCTTGACAAACATGAAAAGAAGAAAAACCCTAAAGAAAAGAAAAAACTACATTGAGAGAGGGAGAAGGTGAAGAAAAGCACGATGGTGGTAGTGGAGAGGGAGAGGAGAACACTCTGGAGTGAGAGGAATATGACAAGTTGATGTGAAGTAAAAAACAAAAATAAAAAAATATTTCTTAACCGATTATTTTAACATAAGAATTAAGAAATAAGGAGAGATATAAAATTTAATTACCGCATCATATCATATTTATATATATCATATATTATCTATTTATCATAGTGATCAAACGAACCATAAGTATGTTCCTCAAAGTAGTCTTTAACTTTAGTTTTCCTAAGTTTGTTACTCATAGTAGTCTTTAAATTTAATTAGTTTAATAGATTAATGAAAATAATTATAAATTTTTGTCGGTCATCTATTTTATAGAAGAAAACAAATGCTAATTAGCACATATAGTATTGGGTGAATAGAATGGTAACTGATGAGGTATAGAATTGGAGATGAAAACGATTCTTATAATTTTATCTTATGTGGAATTTTGAGGGGCGTGCATCGTGCTCATACTATGTAAGTAAATGGATACTCTGCCAATACACGATTCAAGATAGTATTCCCCCATGTTTATATATAACAGAACTTTTGGAATATATAAAAAACAATTTAAAATAATTTATTGTTTAAATTATTTTTATATAAAATATTTTATCTTATTGATATTATTAATAAATATTTAATGTACCATAATTTTTAATTAAGATATACAAATCAAAATAATTAAAAAAATTAAAACAATTAATAAGTATATTAATTTTAAAATTTTTATTATTATCTCTTGTAAATAAAAATAATAATATTCGATAGTATTTGAGAAGAAATGTTGTGAATATTGTTGAATAATTTACCCTGTGCTGTAAAGAATGACCAGTAATAATTTTCAATATTAAATTTTGTGGCGTAAATCTTAGAATAATTTGTTGGTCTTTATTCAAGACTTTTTGTTTATATCCTTTGAAAAGACATGCGGTGACGATGATTTATCATCCACTCACCGCCCAAAAAAACATCTAACGTGTCATTAGTCAAATCCATCCACGTATGCATATCATCCATAACGTCCTCAATAATGATTAACAGTTGCAGTTACCTAAAGCACGTTGAAATTCGAATGCAGATGCACTTTTATTTGCATAACGTCCACATTTTCGACTATCATCCTTAAAACCATAGAAAGGTGAAAAAAATTAGTTAAAAAGCAAACTCATGCTATTTCTTTACTAGTTTCCGTATAACACATTTGTAGAAAATAATACTAGCTTGTTTTGTAAGGTAACCTACTATTTTTATTCAAATAATAGTATTAGGTTTTAATATTTTTTGAATTTAATAATAATAAAATTTTATTTAAACTAATATTGTTTTAATAAATGTTAAATTAATCATTGATTATCAATAAAAAATTATATAAAATCAATTATATTAATTTAATAAATAGTTTTTATTCTAACATGTCTAACTAACGGTTTTTTATTCTAAAATTTCATATTTAAATTCACTTTAAGGTTCAGATTATTATATATACCCACATGCTTTTGCAATAGATTTCCTGCTAAACAGTTGATAGCTAATTACTTGACCAAATTTAGTCACATAGCATATTCAACAATTAATCTTGTGAAATACTTTGTGGAGCTATTCCCAACAAAAATATTTTTTTAACGGTTTGTTTACTTCATAAAAATATTTTGTATTTATATATTTTTAAATTTTTTTACACTAATGAAAATTTTTAGAAGTGAGCAATTGTTAATAAAAAAGATAAAGTTAGTTAATATTAGATGTAAAGTATTTTAAAAATAATAAAAATCAAATTTTAATATTTTAAAAAATATAAATAATTATTTACTTCAAGAGAGTTTGTTACTTTCTAATAATAAATAAAATTTAGTATAATTTTAAAAATTAAAATTAAAAATATTTTTACAAAATAAACCACAATAATTTTCATATAAAATAATTCTCTCTCTAAAATAATGAAGCCTTTATTTTTTTGTGCAAAATTAATCAAGCCTCTATTTTAGACAGAATATTCTAGAAATATGCATGCATGTGGAACCTCTGGACAGAGTTCAATTACAAAATAAAATACAAAATATGAATATCTACACAACATCATCAACAATTTGCTGATTACTCACATGTGGTTCCTTTATAATGTACAAGTACGAATAGTGATGGTTGTCGTGGATTGATTAAAGATTGAATACAAAGCTAAGATGACCTGCCACCTATAAAAATTTAAGGTGGTAGCTTAGGATTTTTGTCTTCATATGTTAGTAACAAAAACGAAAAAGCATAAAATCGAGGGGATTACTTTAATTGTGCACCACTAAATAATAATAATAATAATATATTAAAAATAAGCATAGATCTTGTAGATAGGCTTTAACCACACCTTTAAAACAATCAAAAAAATTATGATTCTACGAGGAGAAAATTCAAACGAGCTAAGATGGTGAGATCAATCACAATAGATCAAAAAAGGCCATTAGAAAATTAAAATAAATCATGATGATGATAGCTAAGACCGACCAATTACAAAATGGGGACCTTGGAAATTCAATAATTCAATATAGATATGAATTAATGGGGCCTAGTGAGTGATTATGGATTCATATTTTTTTCACTTTTCAATATAGTATATTTGCATCATAAAAATTGGGAAAGTTTTTACCTTTGTGTCCCACCCTCAGATCTCACCAAACAAACGTGATGGGGTAACTTGCTTTTCAGCCACCAATTGTCCCACATGACAAAGGACATGACAATTCCACATAATACTATAAAGAAACATTTTCTTTATGACATGAAGTGGTGGTGAGTGTCATAAGAGATTAAGATTCTCCCATAATTTGACCATTTTAAAACCGGGAACTCACCTTATAAAACCATATGCTTATCGTTTTCAATATTTTTACTAAAGAACTTTAATCACATTTCAATCACACAAACTTTTCTTTATCATATAACCCCTTATATTACTTTCTCAACATTTTTCTAGTGTAAACTAGATATCATCCATGTTTTATTGCAAAAACTAATTATGAGTGATATGATTACAATGAACGATAAAACTATTTTTCAAATGCATTAACATTGCTACATTATCTAAATCATATCATTATAGGGTTCTTAGTTACCTACTCAACTAGTAACAAAATGCAATAATTTTCTTTTGCATAAAAAACTAGCACAAATTAATTACTAATTAGATTCACACAACACAACTAAAAAGGGAAAATATTTTTTTTTTAATAAGCATAAAGAGAAAATAGTATGACTTACATTATAATTGCAAAACAAAATCGATACCCCAAAATTTTATTCCATGTTTCTACACATTGCTAATAGGTAGCCCCAAGACAACTTAAGAAGGGGCCATGACCAAAATATATATACAAAGAGAGTTTCTCTCTTCTTGGTGGTTACTCTCTTGATAATAGAGAATTGATTCCATTACAAGTTGAATAAGTTTTACACATGTCTTTGTCTCACATTCCCCAACCTTGGTATTTAACAAATTACACAAGCATTGGGATTCTCTTCCATACTTTGAACATAGTAATATGTGGTCATGTGAGGATTATAAGCTCTATAAGCCTTGACCATCTCTAAAACAGGGTCAGGGGCTGGCTCTTTCTTCTTCTCCTCTTCTTTCTTCTCTTCATCTTTCTTCTCTTCTTCCTTCTTCCCTTCTTCTTTCTTTGGTTCTTCCTTCTTTTCCTCTTCTTTCTTCTCTTCCTCCTTTTTTGGTTCTTCTTTCTTCTCTTCTTCCTTTTTTGATTCTTCTTTCTTTGGCTCCTCTTTCTTCTCTGGCTCCTTTGCTGGTCCTACTGAGATTAAATCTGCTTGCCAATATTTTCTAAGTTTGCTCACTACACTTACTGGATCAACAGTTCCTACCACTGTTAATTTCTTCTCCTTCATGTCCATCGTGATAGCATCAATCCCTACATATGGTTCAACAAGTAATCTTAAGTTCTAAAATTCATCTACAACTCCAGAATGTACCAAGATAGAAAATAAATTTCATAAATTGATATGATCAAATATTTCTCAAAAATAGTCGAGATGTGCAACAAAAAGACATTTTTTATTGGAATAATTTAAAGTTGATTATTTAAAAGTTGACCAATAAAAAGTGTCATGTTATGTGAACTTAATTCAAAATTGAAAAGTAAAAAGTTTAAAGCAGAACATTTGGAATCTTGGGTCCGCATTTTCATTGAATTGGATACATTGTCTTTTTGACATATTTATATATTATTATTATTATTATTATTATTATTATTATTATTTTCCCGAACAAAGAGAATTAGGATTATTTTGTGTAGTGATGAAAGAATTAGAATTTTTCATTCTCCAAATTATGTGAATCAAGTATATGCCTTTCATATTTTTTAAGGAAGTATATAATAAATCTTTCATAGATAATATATGAGGTTATTTATTTATTTTTTTGAAAAAGATTGCAACAAATTAACATTTTTCTTTTACCAAGAGGATGCAACAAACATGTTCCTTTCGAATCACGAAAACCCATTTCATAATATTGTAAGATACCCACGGGACAATTTTGTTTATGACATTCTAACGAGTAAGGTCGTTGTCAATCAAGTAAAAAAAAGTTATTATAAGATAATCAAAAGTAAAACGCAAGTCACATATGTCTTCATCCATTAACCGAGACACAATCTAAATACTTTGCGACAAAATGTCAAATAGAATAATATGGCTACATTCAGTATAGTAATTAAAATAATCTAAAAGTGTTTTTCACTTTTTAAAATAATTCCTTTTATAAAATTGAGACACTGTATGTGCATTCAACAAAGTATGAATATCATAATAATAATAATAATAATAATAACAATACATATTTAAAACAAAATAGAATTTCGTATAATAATAAATTAAATAGACCTGATTGTAACGTCTTAAATATAAATAAAAAGCATTTGAATATATTTAATTTTTTTTATTTACATTTAAAACGGGTAAGAGTCTTGGTACTTAGGGGTTGGACCAAAAAGATAAATAAAGCATGAAATAAATGGTCACCTACCACTAATGGGAGTACCTAACTTTCACGCACACCCAGATCTCAAAATTTTATAACATTCTCTTGATTTAGGTATTATTGGAAATCAGCAACTTTGGTATGACAAATATTACATTATTGAACAATGATTTGGTACCTGAAAGTGTTGAAACTGCCTTCAAGGCCTTCTGCTTCGCCTTATCATCTGGCAAATCTAACTTGAGCACAAACTTCTGCAATCATATCACATAAATAATTATTATTAATCCAAATAAAAGTGGCAAACTTAAAAAACCAAAAATTCTATAGCAAATGTAAGTTACCAAACAAAGTTCTCTCACTTTACATCTTTGAAAATAAACAAATAAAATAAAATTTTAATTAATTCATGCCACACGTATACCCCATATATTAAATTAAATACACAACAATGAACCTATGTATAATACATAGTCAAAATTTATTCATAAAAGTGTTTGATGTATGTGATCTAAATATATAACACTCATATTTATAAATGAGGAAAAAAAAGGCAAATAAAATAAAAGCAGGAGATATGGAAAGAGAAAAAGGAAGAAACAAAATTAAAGTTTATATAGAATTAGCAGTGAATTATTCCTTCTGGAAAAGGAAAGAAAATAATACACAAGGAAGAATAAAAACTATAGAAAGTGGGAATCATATACCTTCATTTTACAGTCCTTATTTAGATGTATGCAGATCCAAGGCAGAGGAATTTGAAAATGAGAGAAATTAGAAGAAGAAAAACAAAAAAAAAAGGGTAAGTAAGATGAAATATGAGAGAGGAGATAAGAGTGTGTGGAATACGAAATGAAATAATTGTATGTTAGAAAAAGAAAAGGATTTAAAGATACACTTTAATACCGGGAAATCCGAACCGAAACAAGGATTGCAGAATAGGAAAGAGAATGAAAAAGCTAGAGAGAGAAAGAGCGAGAATTATTTGTTAGAAAGAAAAAAGAAAAAAAACATGTAGTAGTAGTAACTACTACCAAGGAGTAATGGAACAGGTGGAGAGAGTAAATACTAATAAGCCATGAGATGAGAGAGAGAGACGTAGAGAGGAGTGAGAGGCTGTTATATCCGACAACCACAACCACAAGGTTAAATTTGGGGTTGTCGTTTTTCTTCTCCATTTAATTAATTAATTGCCTCACGCATGTAGTAATGTCTGGATGAGGAGGAAATTTTTGTTTTCTATAGCTCAGGATATAATAATGCTTAACTTTACTAGTAGTTTATTCATTTGTTTACATATTATATACTTTTAGAACACTTTTTATATTTTCAGTTAATTATATTTAATTTTTATTTTAATTAATTGTGAGATGTTGATAATATAATTCTTTTTACATAGATATAATAATTAAATTCAATTTATATACATCTTTTGTCTCACTTTAATTGAAAAAAATATTTATATTGTTAATCAATCACAATCGATAGAAACTCGGTCTAAAGATAAGACTATTAATATATTTATTTTATACTTTTCAAAATAAATAAATTTTAATTTTATAAATGACTTTTAAAATAATTTTGTCGTTAATAAAATTTTCTTTAAGATTAATATTGTCTCAACAAATGTTAATTTAAAGAGCTTGATTATTTATTGAAAAAGAAATGTTATGCAAAATC
>JBBPBT010000151.1:11891160-11904485 GCA_037974875.1 Cicer bijugum | reverse complement strand
AGAATTTATTAATTTTAATGAGTGATTGATGTACGAATAGAAAAATGCCTTCTCAAAAGTTACTAAAGATATGAAAGAAAAAAAAGAATACTGTATAGTGTCTCGTGTAACACTTGCTAATTATAATTTTAATTAAAGAAATAACATATTTTTATACATTTTTTTTTTCTCTTTTGAATTTTATAACTCAGTAACAATAATATAATTATAAACAATCCAAAATTTTTCGAGTGTTAGTTAGGTTTTACGAATCTCTCAATCAAATTCTATTATTATATTTAAATATATTAAAATAAACAAAATAAAACAAAATATAATAAAATAAAATGAAGCAAAATTAAATAATACAATATAATAAAGCAAAATAAAATAAAACACTCATGTCATTATTTAGATATTTTTGATAAAATAAATAATAATTTCTTTCAAATTAAAGATAAAAAAAAGTGAAGATAAATGATAGAATATAATAAAGCATATTCCATTATTTCGATTTCATTTCATTATCTTTTAACAATACAAATAATAGAACGATAATATATTTCATTTCATTTAATCTCATATCATTGATCCCCATATCAGTTAATTATGTTCCATCCTTCTAAAAACAAGAACGTTAAAGAAAAAGAAAAAGAAAAAGAAATTGCAATATGTAAAACTAGTTTATTTTTTAAAAGAAAAATTAAGTTTAGAAAAGCAAATTACAGTATTACGATAATTTTGAAAACAAGATCCCCCATTTGTAGGCACTTCTGAAAGATCGGCAAGGCTGTCGTCGCTGAGTGAAGCGGCATAACCATAACTGTAACGGACGAGGCAAAGCAACTATAGTCACTGGAAACAAGAAAATACCGAGATCTAATCCTGTGCGGCAATGCCTCACCGTAACAACGCTACGCCACTTCCCTTAGTCGTCACCCTAAACTGCATCGAAGATTGTTCTCTCGAACTCGATTCCCTCTCTGGCGTCGCCGCTGTCGAACATGTTCCTCTCAGCCGTCTCTCCGATGGCAAGATCGAGTCTGCCGCTGCCGTCCTCCTTCATTCCCTCGCCTATCTCCCACGCGCAGCTCAGCGCCGGCTCCGCTCCTACCACCTCATCCTTTGCCTTGGCTCAGCTGATCGCTCCGTCGATTCCTCACTTGCCGCTGACCTCGGTCTCCGCCTCGTCCATGTAGATACTTCTCGTGCAGAGGAGATCGCCGATACTGTGATGGCGCTGTTCCTTGGTCTCCTCCGCCGCACTCACTTGCTCTCTCGTCACACTCTCTCCGCATCCGGATGGCTTGGCTCCGTTCAGCCGCTTTGCCGTGGGATGCGGCGGTGCCGTGGCCTTGTCCTTGGGATCGTTGGTAGATCTGCTTCTGCTAGGGCTTTGGCCACTCGTAGCTTGGCTTTCAAAATGAGCGTCCTCTACTTCGATGTTCACTCGGTAATTTCTTCATCAATCAGTTATTTTTCTCTTTTTTCTGCTATTAGAACTAATTGAGCAATTTTCATGTTTGAAATTTAAAATGTTAATTGTTGTTTTCCTGTTTTGATTCCATGATTAATCTTCTTTTTTCCGTTAGTGATATTTATTTTTGCTTAGTATTATAATGAATATGATTGCATTTGGTAAATGATGTTGGGGGATTCTTTTTGTTGTTCAAGAAATTGGAATAGTTATTGGTTTTTATACACAGTTTGGAGTTCACGATTAACTTGTTAATCATGAGAAATGAGAAATGGGGATTTGTTGATGTGAATTCTCCTTTTTGGGTAAATCAATGTGAATGAGATACTGGTTTCTAACATGAGCTAATTGCTTCCAGTATTTGTGAATTGTTATCTTTGTAGTTTGTTGTGGCTTCCTCGTGCACATGAGCTAATTGCTTCCAGTTCTTTGAATTGCATTTTTACTGTTTCTTTGGAATGCTGTAAATAATCCGTCTCATATTAAGTGTCCTGTTTGCAATATTTGTTTCTCAATTTAAAATATTAATAAAACATCAATTAATTTTTTTTATCTGTCTAGTAATACCCTTATTCATTCTATCTCAACCAACTATATATTAGTTCTACCTAACTACTTCACTAACTTTTAAGGGTATTTAGTCTAGGAAGCTCATTTAATCACGGGAGCTAGTACACTCAATGATTTTCTTAAGAGTTGTTCAATGCTTAACCTTAAACGGCACTTAATATGACAACTTAGCATGACTTGAACCAGGGACTTCTAGCTAAACCTCACCTTGATCAAATGCTGATCCTGACTGAAATATGAATGGGTCCTTTGATTTTGGCTAATTTTGTCTTTAATCTTGCTCTCACAGGGACAAGGAAAACTAAACTTCCCTCCTGCAGCACGAAGAATGGATACTCTTAATGATTTACTTGCCGCAAGTGACCTTATATCGCTCCATTGTGCTCTAACAAATGAGACAATGCAGGTTATTAGTGCAGAATGTCTTCAACATGTAAAGCCTGGTATGTACTTATATATATATGTGTGTGTGTGGGTGTGTGTGTGTATATATATATATATATTTTTTTTTTTTATTTATTTGCCTATTTTGTAGTCTTTCATTTGAGTTTGTTGGATACTGTGGTTAAATTATCTTCATGAACTTATTGTTTTTGTAATTTTGACAGGCGCTTTTCTTGTAAATACGGGTAGTAGTCAGCTTTTGGATGATTGTGCTTTAAAGCAGCTTTTGATTGATGGAACCATAGCTGGATGTGCTTTGGATGGTGCAGAAGGGCCGCAATGGATGGAAGCATGGGTATGGTAAATTTAGGTTTTTTGTACGCAGGCATTCACTAAACATTATTAGAAGAAACTTTGCATGATTGTTGCCGAAATTGTTATTCTTGTTTCTTTTTCTTATAGAGTAGAAGGTTTCAGAGGACGTTTTACATCCTTCAAAAACTAAAACTATTCTCTAGGACAACTAACTAGTAACTACATATTTTTGTTTTTCACTGCAGTGATAACCAATTTTATGCCAGCACATGCATGCAGTTGTTGGACATGCATCCATCTATCCATAATCCATATATTTGTGTTGAAATCATTAAACTTTTCATAGTAAAGGACACCTTCTCAGTGGCAGTTATGATAGTGATTTAATCATGCTACTGAACAATCAGAAATGGCACACAGAACATAAAAAAAAAATTGACGAAAAAAATGATTGTAAATAATTATGGCAATCTAGGCCCCAGGGTGGATGATGCTAGTACACCAAAAACAAGACTTGGTTTACATTGATTTTGGACGCATGTTTCTTTACAGAAGTTATACAAGCTTTGATGTCACTGCTGCATTTAAATTTGTATTTAGCCTATTTGGTGTCCATTATGTATGGTCATCCAGTAACCCTAACCATTCATTAACCAGTCCTTGAGTTTTTCATCTGAAAAATTTAATACCAAATAGCATTATTATTTTTGGAATTTTATTCTTCATTAAAGCAAGGATGGAATGAATGAAGAACTTTATTGCGAAAAAATTGGTTTTGCAAATGGACTTTTACATTTGCTGCTCACAATAATAATATATTGATTAGAATCTCTTTGTTAGTGTACAGTGACGAAAATTTTAGGGTCCATTTGTTTGTGATTTTTTGAAAGTAGAAAGCACCTTTTAATCTAATTAGAAGGGTGTTTAATAAAGTAAAAAAGTTATCTTAGTTTTAGAAAATGTAAAAAATAATCTAAAGAAAAGCTACTTTAATATTTTTTCAAAAGCTTAACAAAGAGATTATTGTAACATTGAATCTTTTAAACTTAAACAAACAAGCCTTTAATAAATAAGTGATTATAACATACTTCACGTACTTCTGCTTCAGGTTAAGGAGATGCCTAATGTGTTGATACTTCCACGAAGTGCAGATTACAGTGAAGAGGTCTGGATGGAGATAAGGGAGAAAGCTATATCTATATTGCAGACATTCTTCATTGATGGGATTATTCCAAAAAATGCCTTGTCTGATGCAGAAGAAGACAGTGAAGTGGATGACGAAAATGAACAATCTGATCAACAATACAAAGAAAATGCTCTACAGATTATTGTCAGAGAGCAATTAGATGATGTTTACTCAAATCCTGAAAGCTCCCAAAAGAAAGTAGGTGAAGTGAAAGAGTCTTCATCCCAGCATCAGGTTTCAAGTTTGACCCTGAGTACATCTGGTCGATCTGAAGGAAGGCGCAGCAGGTCAAGTAAAAAGGCCAAGAAGAGACATATCCGACAAAAGTCTCAACAAAAATCAGATCCTTCTACCCTGGAGAAAGAAGGAACATCTCAAAGAGATGATACTGCTATGAGTGGCACTGATCAAGCTTTGAGCTCCAGCTCTGAAGACTCAAGAAGTAGAAAAACTCCAGTAGAATCTATACAAGAACCGATTGCCGCTCAAGCTCTAAAGTCAAGCACAATGTTCAGTGGGAAATGTACTGAACTTTTGAAAGATGGATGTATTATAGCTCTGCATGCAACAGACCGCGCGGCACTTTATGTCTCAAGGCAAAGAGTTAAAGGTGGTGGTTGGATCCTAGATTCCATGCCAGATGTGTCAAAAAGAGACCCTGCTGCACAGTTCCTTATCATCTTCAGAAACAAGGTATGTTTGAAGGCTCTTGACCTAATCCAAGGAGCTAATGTCAAGCATTTATTTTATCAAGCATTTTAGAGTTGTATAAGGTGTCTTGATTTGCAACTCAATTTTTATGCATTTGCTTCAGGACACAATTGGCTTGCGGTCTCTTGCAGCTGGTGGAAAATTATTACAGGTAGTTGCATTATAATGGTTGGAGTTTCTCAATTTGATCATAGACTCTCTCCCTCTATTATTATTACATTGCTAATGTTGATGTCTTGACTTTGGTTATAAACGTTTTTTGCAGATCAATAGAAGAATGGAGTTTGTATTTGCCAGTCATAGTTTTGATGTCTGGGAGAATTGGACGCTGGAAAGTTCCATCGATGAATGGAGACTGGTGAACTGTAGAAACCCATCGGTAAGTTCTCTTTGTTACGTTATAATTCTTTTTATAATTTCGTACTTACAGGAATGAGATTCAAATGGTTTCCCTGCTTTCTATCAACTTTTTTTGCAAAAATTATAGCTGGTTGCATATGATAGCGTGTGGCTTTCCAAAACAGGGTTTGCGTGTGTTTGAGAAATGTAGAACATGCTTTTAAGGGCTTATTTTGTTTCTTGACTTCTCCTTTTGAATGTCTTGATTTTTGATTGACATAAAGAGAATATATATTTTTAGGTGTATACAGTAGCGGATCTTGCACAAAATATTTGGGGGAGCCGGGGTGCGACAAATATTAACTGAAATATTATAATTGAAATTTTTAAAAGTCATAGTTTGTTTAGAGTATCACACAATTCATACATAGTAGACAAGTTGAAAAAAATTAGAATTTCAATTTTCACAAGTCACTCAATTTTCACAAATCACGCAATTCACACAATTCAATCAAATAAAATATATCCATTTTATAATTTTCATCTTTGTCAAAAAATTCTTCTTTAAAAAATGCATCAATTTTTTTTATGATTAAATATCGCGTTACTTCTTAAAATATACACATATTAATTAAAACAATTCACAATTAAAAAATAGTATCATATTATATCATATATCAATTATTAACATGAAAATTTTTGTTAATAGTCGAGTTACTAATTAGGGTGTTAGAGTTTATTGATTCGAGATTAATTAGTTTATCCTTCTCTATCATATAGTATATGTATAAACAAAATTATATTTTATTAGTATAAATTCTAAAATAGAGAAAACATATAAAAAGAAGTACATAAATGGAGAAGAGAGAGACAAAAATTACTAAAAATTATATAGTTTAAGAATATATATATATAAAAGAAATTAAAAAATATAGAGGTGGCACGTGTCCGCTCCTAAGAAGATCCGTCACTGGGTGTATATATCGTGCTTTAGTTTAGTGACAATCCAGGTTTTCCTATGAACAGAAGTCATGCCCTGAACGTTGCATTATGCAAACCTTAAATTGGGATTGGGATTGGTTTCCTCATTATTATTTCCATGTTCGTTATATGGCGATGATTTGTAAGTTGAGAATTTGGTTTATTAATTTTCTGCAAACTGATTAGTTCATCTCTGCATTTTTTCTCAATGATACAAATACTAGGCTGTTTTGGATCATGTATACATTGAGATATTGGCAGTTTCAGACGAAGATGGAATTACACGTTGGCTTGAAAACTTCTAACATGACAAAGTTTGTCCTCCGAAGTCTGTGATTTTGGGTCTGTATTATACTAAAAAAGGAAGAGCTTAGTGTCACCTTGAAATGTTTGTTTGTGAATGATTGGAATGTAATTGTAGTGTAGAATAACATTTCTTGTTTCAATTAAAAAAAATCATTTGTTTGAGGAACTTTCATGAAATTTTGTTGGGGTGAGATGATGAAATTGACTCATTGTCTCTATTTTATTTCATCATATTGCCGATTGACCTCTAATCCTTATTATGAGCGCCTGAAAATTAAATCTGACATGAATGGATTGCATAATTGGATTCTTAATAGGATGGGGATGAAAATTTAAATGGGGGTCAAATTTTTAAACGTATGAACTATGAAATATGTTAATGGAATCAAAACATAGATTTTGCTATCTTGGTTTTTTGTTTCTGGAAACTTCATAACTGTGACTTGCTTTTTATTGAATTCTAGTTTATGGCAGAAATTTGATATTTGATTTTTGACATTATTGTATGTAATATCTGGTATTTGATGCTATTTTATTAAAAAAAAAGGACAATAGATATTAATAATTTACCATTAATGTATAATTATAATGATCAATATTTACATAAAGATACTAGTGATCAAAATAAAATATGTAGAGTTTTTTTCACTTAGAAGCAAAATATATTTTAATGTCCCTTGACACAAAAGCTGTAACAAAGATGAAAAAGGACTGAGAGGGTTTTCTTGGTTGATGAGAGTTTTTTTTTTTTTTGAAAATGTAAAAACTTAAGGTTTGTTTGATTGAGTTTTACTTTTTAGTTTTTGAAAAAATTATTTTATAAATAAATTTTAGAAAATTGTTTTTAAACAGAAAATTTTAAAAAAATTTATTTGGCCACTCCAATTTTTAATATACTTTTTGACCAGAGAGTTAAAAAAATTGAAAAATAAAAAGTAAAATATTATTTATTTGTTTTGTTTTTTTTTTAATTTTAAAAAGTATAATATTAAAAATAATTTTATAAAATATTTTTTAAAAATAAGTAATTTAAATAAGTATTTAATTTTTAAATTTTAAAATATTAAATAGAGTTTTTTAAATGAAAATCAACCGAACCTTCAATGTTTTAGACGTGTCAAAAAAGTTATTTTAAAAAATAGTTTTAGAAACACACTGCTCTCAGTGCTTCCTATTTGCACCGCATCTCAACAAATACGTATGTATTCGAACCTATTCTATACTATATTAAAAGAACAATAAAAAATCAAATATTTTTAAAATATATATTCAAAATTATTTTATAAATATCAATACCTTCAATATTTGACATAAATACTTCTCTTATTTAAAATATATTTTTGTAGATTTCTATGATTCTTGAATCATACATGTATCGCATACATAATCTTATTAGTATTATTTTAAATTAGAGTTAAAAGTAACAAAACTAACACAAATATAGATATTCATGTTAGATAAATCGAAAAATAATCTAAAAAATCATTAAAAACTTGTTTTTGTCCAAAAATAAGTACAAGTGTCCCAATCAAACACTACTACTAGTATTGAAATTAAAGTATAGAAACCCTAAAGATAGCTGCATGATGTTTTGTACCGTAGAACAAATAATAGATATAATTTTGCACTATGTGTTGGAAACATCATGCCATTTAAATATCATTAATAAGCATATTTATCACAATAATTTCCGTCAATAATAAACTTCACAAAACAAGCATAGTAAAAAGAGAACACTTTATGAATAATTTGGTTTGAACTCCATTATTCATCTATTGATGAAATATACAAGTAATTAAATGAATAAAATGAATGTCCAACACAAATAACTCTATTGATGAATTAACAGCCGTTAAACAATAAACAAATAATACAATGATGAAAGAAGTGCTTAAATGAAAATCCCCAACATTGCCTCTAACACTATAAGATTCAACTTGAATCTTCTCCCTAGAAACTAATAGCAATAATTTCATGCAATACAAATTCTTGTTTAGTAGTTTACTATGCAGCCCCACAATACAGTTAATAGGAACTACCATCAAAATCTAATTAGATTAACCATCTTGAGTAATCTTTAAAAAGATTATCTTTTGAAATTGCACTCCCCTGCCTACTATACCTATAATAAACCTTAAGCAATGTATTGCCACATATGATATGTCTTCCCTCCATGGATGTTCCTTCCTTTGTCACTACATCTGCAATTTTAAAAGGATATAAGAATCACAATTACAATTCCTTAAAGACATCTAGTAGTGCATTCTAGATTATTAATTAAGACCATTCATGTGTAGTTGGTTAGTTAATTACACTAACTAGTTAATTATTTATATTTTTTACAATTTAAAATTGCTAAAACTGAAAAAGATAAATCTGCAAATAAACTTACAACATCCAAATTAATATCGTAAAACAGCAAAATATCTACACATGTGACAAAACTACAAAAATAATAAAATTGAGGTGTTCAAGATACTCATGTCTTTAAAGTTGTAACCAGTGAACGGATCTTGCACAAAATATTTGGAGAAGCCGAAAAACAATAAATATTAACTGAAATATTATAATTGAAATTTAAATATTATAATTGAAATTTTTAGAAGTCATGTAATTTTTTTTTAGAGTATCACACAATTCACACACACTATACAAGTTGAAAAAAAAAATAGAATTTCAATTTTCACAAGTCACACAATTTTCACAAATCACAATTCACACAATTCAATCAAATAAAATATATCTATTTTATAATTTTCATATTTGTCAAAAAATTTCTTCTTGAAAGAATGTATCAATTTTGTATGTTTAAATATCGTGTTACTCCTAAAAAATAATATGACACTATAATGTTAGAGTTTATCCTTCTATATCACATATTATATATATATATATATATATATATATATATATATATATATATATATATATATATATATATATGGGTTGTTGTATTAATAAATATTTTAATAGTATAAAACAAATATAAGAGAGGTATAAGTCGAGAAAAGAAAGACAAAAATTATTCAAAGCCCCTCAAAGAAGGATTGAATTTGTACTTAATTAATCTTCATCTATCAATTCGAATTAAAGAACAAGATAGAATGTAATGTCGCAAGACGACAACACAAACGACAATCAAAAAATGAAAGAGAAATTAAATATTTGTAATAGTCATCTATTTTACATTAGTTATTTATTTAATTTGTTATATAAATATATAATTTACAAATTCTCTATTATCAATATTATTCAATTTACCTCGCTCAATTAATCGTTAATCAATAATTTAAATCAAAGAAACATAGATAAAAAAAAAGACAATTTACATGGTCAGCAATTAAAAGAAAAGCCACGTTATTATTAATCTATAAAAAAATTTTGTTAATTAAATAATGTTTATAAAATATAGAAAATGAAATTTCATGATATAGAATAAGTATCAGCATCGCTATTATATCTTTATAACTAAACGTTGAAAAGTAACATAACAATATTTGCTCTCTTAAATTATATATAAGTACATACCGATAACTTTTTACAGGTATTAAACTATTTTATTTATTTAAAAAAAATTATGCTAATAGCTTTTTGAAGATATTTTTTTATTCACTAAAAAAATAATAACAAAAAAACTTATATAAAATATAGTTTCTATATAGACCTGCCACTTAGCGATTTTAATAACACATTGATGTTTTTTAAAAGATAATTTAATAAATATATTAAATGATAAATGACTTAAATAAGAGAGAGAAAACATAAAAGATAATTTTATTAATATTTTAAATGATAAATGATAATTTGTTTTTCTCAAAGAAAGTTAAAAGGTGAGATACTAAATGTTTTAATAATAAAGGATATTTTTTTCCCCCGAAGAGACACTCGATGGTAGTGACGATGATTTGGAGTACGGTTATAGTGTTGTTCCATACTCAATAAGTCGTTTAATTGAAAATCCATCATTCACCCATTTTGAGGATCCTTACTATCATTTGAACGACAATTGTTGGTACCTGTAATGGATTGATTCTTTTGTCTCATGATTCTGATACTGGTATGCCTCATGAATACTTGTCTCAAAATGTTTGGAGAAATATGGAAATTTTCTCTGTTGTTCCTCTTCATTTAAGCTATAGAGACACTTCTATTTATTTGAATGACACTCTTAATTGGTTGGTTGGGAGGTTTCTTTTGTTTTTCTTATTCTTACAACAAAACCTATTTTGTTATATGGCAGATGAAGAAATTTGGGATTGAAGAGTCTTGGACTAAATTTCTTAAAGTTAGCTATCAAAATCTTTCCCCAACTTATGACTATGACCATATTTTATCCATCATCTCTTTCTGAAGATGGTTATACACTGAAATTACGCAGTAGTGATCTGGAAACAATTCTCTATAATTGGAGAGATAATAGAGTGGAGCGAATAAATATTATTCCAAATAGAGCTATTATTGATGATGATATTATAGATAATGTATGCTAAGCTTTTCAACATTTTGAAAGTAAGTTCCTCTTCCATGATATATTTATTTATTTAAATTGATGCTATTATGTTGATGTTGTTTTCATAATAATAATAATAATATATTGTGTGAATATTGTTTCCTATATATGATGGCTTAGGTTGATTGTATTTTTTAATTACTATTGATTGTCCAAAGTCATTAAATTAATCTGGAAATAATGGCAGTTGGTTCAACCATAATAGTTGAGTTAAAGGTAGAAGTGGGAAATAGATTAATGAGCAAGTTACTTGCATCAACCGCCTTGGAAAATTTTGTAACATATGTAGGTCTAGAAATTGATAGATAGATAGTTAGATGAGAAAAGGAATAACCATAATTTTTTTTTTTACTGTATGAGACCTACATTAATTTCATTTACTTCAAGACTTTGTGACATATAATGAACGTATTTGTCCGGTTAATTTTAAATGTATATCTTGAATAAATGTCAACTGATTTTCAAAATTAAACATACAAAATATGCATGCTGATTAAACATAACAAAATTATTGAATTTTTGTTATAGGTCTAATTTAGTTTACATCACTTCAAGTGCATTTACATTTATCTTGATTAAAGCACAAATTAATTTTTCTCAATTAATATATATTAGATAAATTAATTTTAAAATAAATAAATAAAAAATCATTTTTATATCAAATAACACAAATCAAAAGAGAAAAAAAAATAAAATCAGTTAACACTAATCACTAATGAAATAAATGATGTATATTGTTATTTAATTACATCTATAATTATTTATATTAAATCAATTTAATTATATTAAATGACCATTATTAAATTAAATGATTATTATTTAAGTTAAATGAAATGAAGTATTAATTCAACATCACATGCACACATATTGCTTATCGTTGGCTAACATGATATCAGAGGGAAAAAGAAGCAAGAATGGCAGGCGGTCACTTCTTGCGAAAACCAACACATTGATAAAAGGTAGAGATAGCAAGGCTGACACTAGTAGTAAGAATATAAAGCAATATCTTTACATAATAATAATAAAATAAAAACCAAAACAAGTTATAGTCTTATAAGCCAAACCAAACCAGGGAAGCAATAAAACTAGGATTTCAGCCAAACCATCCAACATTAAATAAATTAAAGTTTTCAATCTTCCAACAAATCAAAATCTACTTCCAAACTCTACTTCCAAATTTAGTCATTAACATAGTGGAGTTTATATCTTTCCATAATATAAAATTTGAAAAGCAAAACAAACTTAAAAAAAGTAAAAAAAAAAAAAAATACTTGTCTTTCCTGATATCTGCCACGATGAAGATGGAGGTTATGTTGTAGTGCGCAGCTGAACTTTCCGATGCGGGTGAAGATGGTGTACGATTGTCTCTTTGATCAGTGTTGTTAAAATGCGTTTGAATATCCTTTAGCTATGGATATGGGTTTGATGGATCTGAGTTTGTTGAATGGGTTTGATGGATCTGTTTGCTGGATTTGGGTTCGATAGATCTGAGTTTGTTATAGGTAAGATATGTTTCTCTAAGAACAACTCTATCTTCTACCTTTCTCTCGTTTTCTGATTTTTTAAAAAATTCCTCTTTTTTCTTGATTTTATTCAAAAGCAAAGAAGATAAACCTTCTATTTTGAAATCTCACCTCTTCTATCTTAATTTCAAAATTTCAAACTTTATTTATAGACCAAAATATTAAAGTAGTGAAACCTTGTGTTTATTAGATTAATTTTATGATTAGCACATAAAATCAGGTTCTGAATTTTATGAGAGTTTGTCGCAAAACTTAGATTTTGAGTATAAAAGTTATAAAAGAAGGTTACACAAGTAATGCCTTTATTAGTATGTCTGATATAAGATAAATCAAATAACTGGTTTCTAATATGTTTGTACTTAGTATGCTGGTAATGGACATAATATAAAGCAAGGTTTGTAACAGGATGCTGGGAATGCAAATAAAATAAAAGAGAGCTTGTAATAGCTTTTGCACAAAGTCAAACAGTTAAAATGTTGTATAATGGAATGCTGAAAATCAAGAAGATAAAGATGAAGATTTTGATAGATTTGTATGGAGTGTTGGCAGGACAATGCTTGAAATGGAAATCAGAAACACTTTGTTTTTGAATTGTTTTTATTGTAATTTAGAATTTTTTATTTTATGTAAAATAAAGATGTTTTAGATTTTTGATAATAATTGTAAAACATATTATTATTATTATTAAAATAACTTTAAATTATTTGAACAAAAATTAGGTACTACAGAGTTAAAGGAAAAAGTGGAAAAAAATTAGTGAGCAAGTTACTCATATCATCCATATTGAAATTATTTGTTACATATAAATCTAGTAAACAAATTGTGAATGAAAATAAGATCGAAAAGAGAAAATAAAGAAGTTCAAATTAAAATATTTGTTTCATTTTCTGTTTAGCTATATTATTTAGTTTATGGATATGAAGTGCCTTGTGTGAGTATGTGCTAGTGTTTTTACTTCAATGTTTGAAAAAGATGAATCTTCAATATGTGAACTATAGACCTAAATTGTTCTTTAAATCTCTAGTTAATTTTAAAAAAAAATTT
>JBBPBT010000151.1:11864793-11884622 GCA_037974875.1 Cicer bijugum | reverse complement strand
ATACAAACCAGCTAAAATAGTTTTTAAGACGATAATCAAAAGTATACAAATAGAAAAATACACTGGGGCTATGAGACCTATTAGACATCGCTCATACTCCTAGGGTATTCTCGGCAGACACGTGCACAAAAATACTGCTCGAAGAATGCTATCCCCCCATGGTCATGTCACAAAATGGAACATGGACCCACCAAAACAAAAGTCAAATGACAATATATTTTATAGATACCGTCATCCCAACGCAAAATAAGTACAACCAAAAACTAATATGATCATTCACTAACAACTACAATAAAAAGGGTGACATCTACACACTGCACAAGTCTCATCTGATGCAGTATCTCTCTTCGAAGTAACCTCCTCCTCATCAACATCCATAAAAGGATGGATCTCATCAGAAGTTAGATCGACCCACGAAATAGGTGGCTTCGGCGATGTTAGCATCTCAAAACAGTGCGCTACTTCAGCGACAATCGGTTAGGGATCATTTACCAGAAGCAGATGCTCTGGCTCGGTCTGCCTAGGCGGTCCTGCAATATCTCTTTCCACCGGCATCAATCCCTTATCCTTTTTGCAAGTCCCCGGTCCAGCCACTTTATCTCTAACTCCTATGGTGGCATCTGCCTCAACTCTAATTGAGAAATCTCATGCATCTTCCCATGCTCCACTCGTCCCGATCACCAATCTTGTAGGTACCGAATAGCCGATCCTCTCGCGAGTGAGCTCCACGAGATATACTGTCCCAACTCTCCTGCTTATCCTCACTACCCTCCCCGTAAAAATAGTCATGCTTAAGGTGGGGTCGTATACCCAAGAAGTCGGCGAGTCTTGATCATGGAAGTCTAACAACATTTATGTCGTCAAGGTAACAATTAGTGGAACGAACTCGAGTATCATATGAGGGAAAAATCCAATTTCCACAATAATGTTAAGGATCACCAATCGAAATTAACAAATAACATTTACTAATTACGTCATAAAAAAAAGCAATAACATTTAGCAATTACGGCATAATAACAAACAATAATAGTGTATGTCTATACAAATATCATATTATAACAAACATGACTCATGTGTCAAACACCCTAATGCAATGTTTATATGCCAATACACATTATTCTAGAATTTCCAAAACCCTCATCGAGTGGCGTAAATCATAAATGTACCGCCTATCACAGTTTAATACTAATTATCGAGGTGCCAACTATCAGAGGCCAATACTAATTACTAGAGTGTAGTCTATCACAGACCTACACGACGATCAATAAAAGTATATTAATTTTGTTTTTTTACTTCAAGATTTTGTGACATATAATGAATATATTTGTCTTGTTAATCTAAACGTACATTTGAAATGAATGTCAAAACTGACTTACAAATATACAAACTATGCACCCTGACTAAAACGAGTGATTCTATTTATATGTATATTTGAAATATATAAAGATTTTACAAATAATTAGATATATTTTTGGGTCTGATTTTGTTTACACCTGTTCAAGTGCATTTATATTGATTTTGTATAAAGTATGGATTGATTTTGCTCAATTAATATATATATATTGGATATTATTTGTGTTCTGATATTTTATAAGCTCAATTTTGAAGGTTTGGATGGAATTCAAAAGATTTATATGAGAAGTTTGAGATAAATAGGGTGTAACTTTGATTTCAAACCTTATTCCACAAGTGTTATATCATAAATATAGAGAGTAGATAAGTTAGGGGATCATTTTCTAAGGAAAACAACTAGAAATTGTTGAAGTGAATACAAATTAATGAGCAAGATACTTCTTAATTTTGTGACAGATGACGAACTTCTTTTTTTTAAATTGAATTGAATGTACTTTTATTTATATATTCCATCTTTCTTTGTTATTTTTGGGCGATGAAGCTTTTGAATGAGTGTCAAATAGCTTCTAAATACACATAATAAGTTGTAGGATAATTTTTCTATGGTAAGTAGCTAGAACATTATTCTCCTAAAAGTAAGTTTAATTTATCTTGACATTATAGTTTTTGGAGTACTATCTGTTTTATCTAATAGCGTATTTCGTGAAAGAAAGATATACTGGATATATATACTTCTTAAATTACCATACGCCTTTTCTAAATATTTGTTGGTCAAATGTTTTTATTTTTATTTTTTCATGTGCATGGTAATGTAGGAGTTTCAATTTGCCTAATATAAAAATAGCGAGTTCTTTAAATTTGTGTGCCTTATTTTACATCCATGTGTTTTTAACAACTACAATGTTGATTTTCATGTGGAAATCTAGAGATTCGAGGTAGAACAACCAGAAGAGTGTCAGAAAAAGAAGAATTTGAAGCAACATGGTTTGAATTAGTTAAAATTTTAGAATCTAAATTGTCTATGTGGTTTGAGACATTATTATTATTATTATTATTATTATTATTATTATTATTATTATTATCGTATTTGTAATGTATTTTATCATAAACCAGATTTTAAAGAAAAACTTTGTTGAATTGAATGCAAAAATACCTTATTAAATGGAAGTTTGATCTTCTTTTACTCTTTTGTGTTTAACTTAGTTTGATTGGTCGTGTGTATATATATATATATATATAAAGTAGGAGGTTCACAATCAATTTTACAATTGTTCACGTGATGGAAAGCCTTATAAATATAAACATCACTTCTTAATTTCTTCTTTGTTATCGTTTTTTTCCCTCAACTTCTCTTTCATTTGTGAGAACTTATATTGTTTGGTTTACAGCTTTTTGAGAAGTGTTTGGGGATTAGATAGTGCATTACCATTGTTGATGCGTATACTAGTTTGTATTCAAATTATAAAATGTTAATCTATAACAATCTTCTTTGAAATATGATGGGTTTAATATTATGTTTATCTTTTGAAAAGTTAACTCTATATTAATTAACGTATTCTCAACAATTTGTCACCTTTTTAAGTCAAAATATAACGAAGGTACTTCCAAGATTTAAAAATGGAGAAGGAAAATAGTTTGATGTTTGAGATATTACACATAATCAAAATTGAAAGAAATTTTTGTGTGATTATTTACACTTATGTTATTTAAGTGATTTTGTCGTAGTTTATCTCATTTCGAGAAATTATCTCGTATTTGGAGATCTTTTGAGTCTAATGTTGGTTTTAGTTTTTAAAATATTTGATTGCATGTGTTTGATTATTTCATGTCATGTGACATAGACAAATTAATTGACGTATTAGGTTAAGGATCCTCTCCATTTCTAAAAATAAATGGTAAGTTCATTATTGTAATTTTAGAGAAAATAAATGATAAAAATACGCACATTTCTAAAATTAATTACGTCAATTAAATATTTATATACTAGAAAATGTAGTAAGTGACACATAGAAAATCTCTACTCACGCATTAGTAATGATTTTCATGTTAGTTTAAACTCATTTGTAAATATAAGTAAAAGCTAGATCTAGACTGGTACGATCAATAAAAGGTTTTTGTTTAATATAAATTATTTGAGAAAAATAATATAAAGTATTGAAAATAAAACAAAGCAACCACATTACAATTTGAAAATAGAAATAATATTTCTAATACAATTAAACCTTATTACATCGATAATTTAGAGAACTTGATATACATCAGTTATAATAAAATTGACGATGATAAATTTATTATTATTACAAGCTTTATTAAATATGTTATATTACTTATTAATAAAGCTTTATTCATGTAATTTCTCTTAAAACATTTTTTTCTTCTTCATTATTGGTTGTATGCTTACCTTTTATTGTCTTAACTCTCGACATTTTCTTATGCTTTATGAATTTAATGGTTGTAGAAAGAAGCAATAAGATTCGCGATTGAAAGAGATGCTTATGCAAACGGAATTGTTTTTAGCCATATCACATTATTTTTAGATCTTATATATACATTACTCTTTTTACAAGGTAATTTAATTATCAACTTATGTTTCATTGGTACATGTAAATTGCATCAGTGTGATTATGAATGTGTACATTTGCAGTATGGAGTATCTTGTGCTCTGTTGAATGGAACAAATTCACGGGATGCACAAAAATTCTCATGACCATTATCAAATGTATTATGCTGAACGGAAGAATATGTTCACATTCCCATTAGTCATAGCCTCATAAATCGGCAATGAGCTTAAATTCGATATTTCAATTTTATCCGGCCATTTTTTAAAAAAATAATAAGTTATAATAATATGTTTAATTTTATATATTTGTCATTTAATTAATTTTATTGTATTAAAAAATTTCTAAAAAAAATCAAAATCAGACTCATAAATTCAGTCTAATAATTGAATCCAAATTCTCATTGATGCTTTAATAAAGTGTTTAATTTACATCTAAAAATTAAATAAAAAATAAAAAGTAACAATAACTAACTAATAAAAAGTAACAATAAAAATAATTATTTTCAGCTTTCATATTTTTTTTTCTTTTGAATTTTCACCAATTTTGCACTCATCAAAAATTAGAAGTCTCATTTTCATTAACTTTGCACTCATCAAAAAATAGAAGTCATATTTTCACAAATTTTTCACTCCACCAAAAAGTAGAAGCCTCATTTTCACTTATCACTCCATAATTTCTACAAAAACAATAGAAAAATCATATCTTAATTTATCTACTGAATACAAAGGTTCATCCTTGTAGTCTATAAATTGATAATAAAAAATTCAAATGAGGAAAAATTTTATATTCCGAAAAATTCATAATAGAGGAAAGAGAGTTATTTTTTATTTCTGAAATTAACAAAGAAAACCACCATCTTATTCATTAAATCAATCGATAACCATAAACAAATCAAAACCCTTTTTAATAATAGGACAACAAAAACCAAATGAAAAACCTATATTAAAATGTAGGGAGTTAGAGAGAACATGTGACACAACCACCTCCGTCAACTTCGACCTCTGGTGAACCACCACTAAGAGTGTCCACCGAACCACCGTTGTAAACTTCGACCCCCCCCCCCCCCCCCCCCCCCCGAAGAACCATTATCACATACAACTTCTCTTTTATGGATATTTTCTTTGGTGTTTGTTTTCTCACACTCTTAACTAGGAAACTTACTTTTTTGTCTATTAAATTTATTTTAAGCCCCACCCCCTTCTTTTCTTTTCTGTTTTGTTTCTAATTTTAGGGTTACTTTATTTTGTTTTATTTTTCTTTTTAATTATATATTAAAGTTAGATTTTGGATTCTAAGTTTCTTTTTACTCCATGATTCCAATCTTCATTGTTTAAAACACATCCAACTTTTTTATTTATTAAGATTTTTAAAAAATATTGACTTTTAAATAGTTTTAAAATTTATTTTTATAAATTAATAAATCTAAAGTCAACTTTTAAATTTGATTAATTAGATGTGATATCTTTTAATCTTTGAGTTGTTAAGACACAAGTTATACCATTTGATGATTTTAAAACTCAATTTTAAAACCAAAAATAATAAAAAAAATATTATTAAACAAATTAACTGGATGAGACATTTTTTTACTCGTTGAGTTTTTGAGATACTAGATATACAACATGATAGTCTTAAAACTCGTTTTTTTTTCAAAATAATTATTCAAATTAAACAAACTTTTTTTTTCCATCAATTTTTTTTTTCAACAACAAAACACAATTTCTTTAAATGCAATCAACACATCCATATTTTCTATCAATGAAATAGGTAGCTTTGATTTCTTCACCGTACTAAGAAATACGTAATAAAACAATTCTCTTTTTTCCTCTCATTTATTTCAAAATCACATTCAAAAAACAATTGATATTCATATTTATTAATAAGGAGAAATAAATATATTTTAGTTAATATTAGTTTTGCACAATTAATTCTAGATAACTGTATTTTAACGGATGATTTAAGGTGCTGATACATTCTCTATGCATAATCAACTTCAGAATCCAAAATTTGGTTTCAAAGATCATTTTTATTTTTATTTTTAAGGGCTTCCCTATTTTAACATAAACTTTGGCGGCGACTTCATTGATTTCCTGAAACTCTCAAAATTTTAGGCCGCAACAGTTGCAGCAATTAGTTTCATTTTGTTCTGCTTTAGTCTACATATTATAGTGCCTACATTCTATTTACCCTATTTTTGTTTACATTATATTGTCTATATTCTATCCTTCTGCATGTAACCTGTTTGTTATGGATTTTCAACTCAAATTATCAAGAAAATCCACTGGTAAAAAACTTTAATTTGTTCTTCCAGATTCGACATTCTATTTTCGAGCTTGATAACTTTAATTTTTGACGTAACACTTTCAAGCTTCTTTGATTCTTATTTCGGTTTTTCGATGTTATTCATTCACAATTTGTTTGGTATGTATACGACCTAGGTTTCCAATGTTGGCAATTATTATGAGATTTTGATATTTTTTGTTTACGGGCATCAAATCAAACATATATTTTAAACTATATACAAAATTAACTAGAGATTTAGAGAACAACTCATGTCTATAGTTCACATATTGAAGACTCATCTTTTTCAAACATTGAAGTAGAAACAGTAGCACATGCATAAACTATAACCACACCAGTGACAATTAAGAGGACAAGAAGAGGTTAAAATATGTTTCCTTGTAAGAAGTTTTGTAATTGAGAATAACATGATTTGAATACATCACATTAGAAGGATTGCACTATGGTTGAACATCTTCCTCTCAAGCTTGTAGAACATGTTAATAAGGATTGACTGAAAGGGTAAACGACGGACTATCGATTAAACGACGTATGGAGTAAGGAAGGACACTAAACTCTACATACGGTGATTCATAGTCATGACCATCGGAGCACTGTCTGGATCTATCTTTAATCTGATGCGTGATTAGTGTGAAGAGAGGATTTGGTGTTGATGATCTCTTGATGTGCAATTTCACAAAGGTGGGATCAGAAATGAGAGAGTCGAAAGACTTACAAACGCAGCTGAATCGGAGAAGAGATTTAACAGGAACAAACGCAGCTGAACACCGCCGGTAACAGAGTCATACCAACTATTCTAACCTTCTTTTGCTTCTACTTGTACTTTTTTTTCTTCACAACAAAGTTAACTTTTCAAAAGATAAACATAATATTAAACCAGGTGAATACAAATTACATCAATAATGATATCTTAATTTTTATTTTTATTTTTTTAAATAAATTATTAATATTAACATGTTTACTTAAAGTAAGATTTTTCTATACTACCATAAATAATTTGTGGAAAAAATAAGTACGACAATGAGTTTATTTACAATGGTCGCATGCAACATTTGTTGCATATATTTCCACACATTATAAATGAACTTATTGTAACCTAAATAGTTGATATTTAATATTGCTATGAATTCAAATATAATGGTTGTTATAAAATGTCAAAATTAGTATTACACAAATCCAAAATATTCACAAAATAATGCCTAAACCCCTCTATGTCTCATATGATATAATATTATGTTTGTCCAATCTCTACCACCACCAGTTTGAGTTCGCAACATCACAATTAACTCATTGACGAGTGCGATGCAATCAAGTAATACCAATTGACGATTGTCGAGACCTAAAAATTTCGATTGTTTCTTGAATTCAATTGAGTCGCCACCAAAATTGATTTTAAAATAAAGAAAATATTGGGAAACCCCTAAAAATAGAGAAATAAAAAAATGGTATTTGAAATCAAATTTTGAGTTTTTGAGTCGGTTATGCGTAGAGAAAATATTAACACCATACGACATTTATTAAAACAGAGTTAGCTGTAATTAATTATGCAAGATTAATATTAACTTAAAAAATATATATATTTTGACGAGAAAATAAATTGAGCTTGCTTTCAAAAATTATTTTTTTTATGCAAGTTTTCACGGTGGTGGTTGTGGTGATGAGCAATTGTGTTTATGACGATCAAGGAGACAATTCAGAAATTTTAAATTATTTTCTTATAAGCTTGTTTTTCATATACAAAGAAGTTTATTGATGATTGTTGTTCTTGATGATGTGAGTACATTAGATCAATTGCATGCTTAAATGTTTGATCGAGGGACACCTGAGTGGAAATGTGTATCTGAAAAACTCAAATCAATTCCAAATTAGAACAAAACTTAGATATAGTACCATATGTATAATATCTATTGTTCTTTGTTAGTTATACATACAAATGTCACTAAAGTATCAAGAAATTTCAATGAAATTTTGATCCTCTATTCTCTTGTACAGAATATGCTTGTTGATGGGTGTGGTAGGTTTTTGTTCCCCTGTAATATTTGAAGTTCCTCAAGTGAAAGGGCATACCTTGAAGTCATTGATGTGCATTGTTTATTCTTCAACTTGAAGTCATTAGCCTGTTTTGACAATGAGGAGGGGCAGAGAGTAGTATCAAGTCTAGAACCTGGAAACAAGGTGGAGGTTGTTGCTGTTTTTGAGAATGGTTTCATTGTTTCATATTTAGTTTTTCACAAGTGATTCTAATTGTATTACCAACTTTGACAGACAAGATTGCATGATTTCTGCGTTTCTGGTTCATTTTTTCAGTTGCATGATTTCTGGACAGATTGCATGATTTCTCTTTAATTGCTTATATTAACTTAGACATGATTTCTGGTTCATTTTTCTGCGTTTTTCTGCATTTTCTGCGTTTCTGGTTCATTTTTCTGCTTGGTTCTTTAAGTTGTTGCTTTCTAACTATCCCAAATGCATTGATGCAGGACCTGGTCCCCTGTATCCTGGTGAATTTCGATAAACAACAAATCGTAGTTTGGAGGGGGAAGGATTATAAGCACTCGAAAGGTATGGATGTTGTTAATTTGATTATACTTTGTTATTAATATGGATGTTGTTGAGTTTGTTTGTTGGTGTACATGCTGAATTTGGAAAACCTCACCGAACTCTGTAAAAGTGCAATCTAACTAAACTAAAATCTGATGTTCAATGCAAGTTTGGAAAACCTCCCTATACTTTGTTTAAATTGCTTCTATACTAAAATTTGACGTTCAAGGGCAATCTAAGGCTGATTTGCCTCCCTATACTTTGTTTAAATTGCTCCTATACTAAAATATGATGTGCAGTGCAAGTTTGGAAAACCTCCCTATACTTTCTTTAAATTGCTCATATACTAAAATCTGATGTTCAAGTGCAATCTAAGGATGATTTGGAAAACCTCCCTATACTATGTTTAAATTGCTCCTGATTTAATTTGATTATATTTTATTTTCAATATAATTATCTAACTAATTAGTTAGTTGCATTGTTATGCAGTGCCATAATATAAATTGGAAATTATGTTGCTATTTGAATATTACCTCTTTACATGACCAATCCTAGCTTCATGAAACACTTGCAGGCGGAGATAACTTTGAAACAATTAGAAAATGTTAGCCCTCCCATTATGAAACAGGTTATTCCTTTAGTTGAGTAGCTCCCTCCTCTGTATCTGGATTTGGTCAAGGGAAGAAAGGATTTTACTCCAAAGCCGGAGGAGACCCGTCGACTTGTATGTGACATCTCTGATTATTATCATTCCAGCAATTTTATCTTTGTAATCAGTGAAGAGTTTGCTATATCATTCATACTGCATAATCTGCCGGCATTTCATTTCAACTCTATGTCAATCAACATATTTCTTTGTATAGACTTAAGAATTCGAGTACTTTTTGCTTAGATTTTATTCCTAAATTCTAATTAACACGAATGTTGCAACTAGTTTCTTTGAGTGCGTCAAATTCTTAGGAAGGTTTAAGCATTAATGACATCTTTAACTTAACTTCATTTTAAGCCTGTGTTCTTTATTTTTTTAGTATTCCTACAGTCATCTCATATACTTTATAATAAAAAAAAAAATGTGTTGGGGTAGGAAGGATGTTATGGCCCCGTTTGTTATAGATTAACTAAAAAGTGATTTTAACTTTATATATCGTTTGTTCAGCAGCCTCGATTGATCTTATGGCAATATGTGGAACCCAGTATTTTGTTAGTTTCAATACTTATTTCCAAAGATACATTTCACGACTGCAAATTAATAGCCATTGGACTTTCTCATACAACCAAAACATAGCATGACTAATTTTGTTTCTTAAGCAAAGATTGTGGCAGAAAAGTTGAAATATTTTGCAGGATGATATTGATACTCATCAAGGCCTCTTAAAATAAGTCAATTAGAGAGTACACGTGATTTTTGGGTTCATTTGCATATGGTTCTATATTTTGATATTTGCAAATAACTATGATTTGACTTGTAATGTTTTTCTAAATGCCTTATTTCTTTTATTTTCTTGTACATATAATTAATCATGCAGATGATTTCCTAAAGCAATCAAGAAATCCTTTGATCCATCTTAAGTCTATTTATTTATTCAATTTCATTTTCGATCTTGATCCATCTTAATTTCATTTTCCCTTTTTATGGTTTTTGAATTCTTCAGATAAAATCATACTATGGCATATCCAGAAATCTTAGCGTAAAACAATTCAATGATGATTCAATAGATGAAACCCCAACACTAGCACAGGTGCTCAGTTCCGAATCAACCATTAGCTCTGTTCTAGACATGTCAATACGCAAGTTGCCTGGCGATCATGGTCTTCCATTGCAGCAGGTACGTTTAGTAAATTTAAAGCAAAACTGCACCAAGAGTCCTTTAACTTAATTTAAAGTTTCAAACACGTCCTTTGCATTTCTTTTGCATGTCAAATTAGTCTTTCAAAAATATTTACACTGTTAAACCAATTTTCATTCTTAGTCCACGTATGTTATAATTTTGTGCACATGATCATCGAATGATATACTATAAAGAATGTTACACTAGTTAGCAGCATAATTAGACTCTTGTTGATAATGGGGTTGTTGTCCATAATTTTTATTGTACACCTTGCAGGCATTGCCAGATGTTCCACCTGCAATGGCTGATGCGATTAATCGTGGAAGTGAGCTTTTGTCGAATCTTACCATAGGAACACCATGGGAGACTGTTGACAAAGAAGTAGGGAACACACTAGGCATGGATTCATCAAACATACTTCGTGCGTAAGTATCGAAGGAGATGGATATACTTGTGGATGTGATCACATCTTGGATAGCCTCCAATCATGGCCTAAACTTTTGAGGCCTTAGTTTCATTTACATATAAATTTGAACTTAGCGTCAGCCACTCCGACACTACATTGTAAATAGAGTTGACTTTCAGCATAAATTTAGCGTCGACATCCGACGCAACTATTTTCGCGCCAACTCACGTGTCAATTCACTTTTTAGCGTCGGATGTTTCTATTTTATAGATAGTGTCGGTGTAGCGTAGGCCTGCCGACGCTAGTATTGCGTCAAATGAACGCTAGTCATTAGCTTTGACCGTTTTAGCCTAGGCCGACACTGACGCTAAATCATCATTAGTGTCGGCTTTTGGCCTATTAGTGTCGGGTATGAGTGAAATTTTTGAGTTCTTAATAAATTCATGTTGTTGTTTATGATTTTTGTTAGTAATGATTAAAAAAAATCATTTTTGATATGTTTGAGTTACGTAATGAGTTATTTTCAAATAAATGATTTTGAACCGAATTTGAAATTTTACAAACGAAAAAATTTAGAGTTGTTAAATTAGTGACAAAGTTCAAATTTTAACTAAGTTAAGGAGTTTGAGTAAAAAGATAGATTGAAATTAAAATGTTTAGAGTTTAAAATGTTACTTTTTTAACTACTCTTGGACTGAGTTTAAAAATAAAAAATTTAGAGTGTTTTATTAAGTCAAAATTTTAGTGCTTTAATAGTCGAGTGTGTGTATGTGTGATTTGGACAATATTTGTTTTATTTAGTTTTAACTAAATAATGTAGATTATTTGATTTTAAAAGTTTGGTGTGTAAAAAAAATATAATTTTTGAATTTTGTTGTGGTTGGATAAATTTTAGTTGTGAACAAATTATTATAAATATTTATGTTTATGTAGTTAGCTCCTTGAGTCTCGAAAAGGAATCGAGATCGTTGGCACCGAGTTAGCGCTGACGAGAAGTCTGATATATCAATTTTGTTGTGGTGATTAAAGAAAAATAAAATGTTTGATATATTTTGAAAGAAATGAAACTATTTTAAAGAGTTATAACCTTGAAACTAGAAAAAATATTTATTAATATATTTTGTGTGGTTATGTAGTTATTTGGAACAAAAAATAATAATTTAAAACGTTTCGAAAAATTGTTAGTGAATTCACTGAAAAATTAAAGGATGTTAATTTCTAAAAATATATTTTATATATTGAAAGTGTGTTGTGGTTAATAGAACTATTGGTCCTTACTCATTGTAAACTCTTTTAGTAAAATATACTTTAAGGGGATAAGCGTAAGAAAAGATTTGTAAGTTAGTTAAAGTTTAAGGGATTAATTTGACTAAGCCAAATACTATTTGATTAAAGATGTCGGCATGAACGAGATTTTTCGCTGTGTTTGATTGTGATAGTGCTAACCATTGAAAAAGCTATAATTAAGGTAATGACTTCTTCCAAATTTTTAGTTTTCATATAGGGGACTTTATATGTGTGATAATTAATTTTGACGTGCATGTATATTTTTGAGTGAAAATATGTGTTGTTACATGTTACGAATTGATAATTAATTTTGACGTGATTATATATTCTTGAGTAAAAATACGTGTTGTTATATGTTATGAGTTTTATTGAGGAAGATCTGTCTATAGTGTGCTATGTGATAAGTATGAAACATTATTAGTGTTAAATGAATATTAAAAGATGAGTCTTTTAATACCTGCATTTATATAATGATTGTTGTGAAAAGAGTCAGAGTATGCTCATGAATTTCATAGCCAGTGTTGACTGTGATGGGCCACAGCATCAGTGTTGACCGTGATGGGCCACAATATTAGTGGTGACCATGATGGACCACAGTATCAGTGGTGACCGTGATGGGCCACGAGATTAAGTGGTGACTGTGATGAGCCACGAGATAATTCAATGAGTTGATTTGTTCATCTTATTCTTACGAGGATTCAATTGTCGTGTAGGTCTGTGATAGACTACACTCTAGTAATTAGTATTGGCCTCTGATAGCTGACACCTAGATAATTAGTATTAACTTGTGATAGGCGGTACATTTATGATTTACGCCACTCGAGGAGGGTTTTGGAAATTCTAGAATCATGTGTATTGGCATATAAACATTGCATTAGGGTGTTTGACACATGAGTCATGTTTGTTATAATATGATATTTGTATAGACATACACTATTATTGTTTGTTATTAAGCCGTAATGGCTAAATGTTATTGCTTTTTTTATGACGTAATTGGTAAATGTTATTTGTTAATTTCGATTGGTGATCCTTAACATTATTGTGGAAATTGGATTTTTCTCTCATATGATACTCGAGTTCGTTCCACTAATTGTTACCTTGACGACATAAATGTTGTTAGACTTCCATGATCAAGACTCGCCGACTTCTTGGGTATACGACCCCACCTTAAGCATGACTATTTTTACGGGGAGGGTAGTGAGGATAAGCAGGAGAGTTGGGACAGTATATCTCGTGGAGCTCACTCGCGAGAGGATCGGCTATTCGGTACCTACAAGATTGGTGATCGGGACGAGTGGAGCATGGGAAGATGCATGAGATTTCTCAATTAGAGTTGAGGCGGATGCCACCATAGGAGTTAGAGATAAAGTGGCTGGACCGGGGACTTGCAAAAAGGATAAGGGATTGATGCCGGTGGAAAGAGATATTGCAGGACCGCCTAGGCAGACCGAGCCAGAGCATCTGCTTCTGGTAAATGATCCCTAACCGATTGTCGCTGAAGTAGCGCACTGTTTTGAGATGCTAACATCGCCGAAGCCACCTATTTCGTGGGTCGATCTAACTTCTGATGAGATCCATCCTTTTATGGATGTTGATGAGGAGGAGGTTACTTCGAAGAGAGATACTGCATCAGATGAGACTTGTGCAGTGTGTAGATGTCACCCTTTTTATTGTAGTTGTTAGTGAATGATCATATTAGTTTTTGGTTGTACTTATTTTGCGTTGGGATGACGGTATCTATAAAATATATTGTCATTTGACTTTTGTTTTGGTGGGTCCATGTTCCATTTTGTGACATGACCATGGGGGGATAGCATTCTTCGAGCAGTATCTTCGTGCACGTGTCTGCCGAGAATACCCTAGGAGTATGAGCGATGTCTAATAGGTCTCATAGCCCCAGTGTATTTTTCTATTTGTATACTTTTGATTATCGTCTTAAAAACTATTTTAGCTGGTTTGTATATATAATGTAGTTATTCAAGACTTTTGTCATTTGTGTTACGACATAATATTTTATTAATTTATTTAAAAAGAAAATACATTTGCGATGTTAAAAATCGAAGTGTTACATTGAGGTTGTAAAAAATGGAGGAAGAAGTAGAAAGGGGTGTGAGAGAAAGAGATGTTAGGGTTGCAGATGAAGATAGAATGAATGAGAGGTTAAGGTTAATAACATTATAAATAAGCAAAGGCATTATAGGTATTGTATTTTTATAAAAAAAAAAATTGAGGGGTGCGAGTAATAAAATTAGGAGTGTGTGTAGCAATATTATTTTTTTGGTTTAATTTATAATTCTTGTTACAACGGTGTAATCTAACAAATTTAATAAAATTTATAATAATAACAAATTTGTCATCGTCTGTTTTTAATATAACCAATGTATATCAAGTGATCCAAATTATCTGATGTAATAAGATTTAATTGTATTAGAAATATTACCTCTATTTTTAAACTGTATTGTGGTTGCTTTATTTTGTTTTCGATACTTTATATTATTTTTCTCAAATAATTTATATTAAGCAAAAAATTTCTAGTGATAATACGAATCTACGATCTAGCTTTTACTTATATTTATAAATGAGTTTAAACTAACATGAAAACCATTACTAATGTGTGAGTAGAGATCTTTTATGTGTCAATTACTATATTTTCTAGTGTATAACTATTTAATTGACGTAATTAATTTTAAAAATGTGTGTATTTATATCATTTATTTTCTCTAATATTATAGTAATGAACTTTCCATTTATTTTTAAAAATAGAGATGATCCTTACCCTAATATGTCCATTAATTTGTCTATGTCACATAACATGAAATAATCAAACACATGCAATCAAATATTTTTAAAACTAAAACCAACATTAGACTTAAAAGACCTCCAAATACGTGATAATTTCTCGGAATGAGACAAACTACGACAAAATCACTTAAATAACATAACTGTAAATAGTCACATAAAAAATTTCTTTTAATTTTTATTATGTATATCTAAAAAATCAAACTGCTTTCCTTTTCCATGTTTAAAATCTTGGAAGTACCTTGGTTGTATTTTAACCTCAAAAGGTGGCAAATTGTTGAGAATACATTAATCAATACATAGTTAGCTTTTCAAAAGATAAACATAATATTAAATCCATCATCTTTCAAAGAAGAGTGTTATAGATTAACATTTTGTAATTTGAATACAAACTAGTATACACATCAACAATGGTAATGCACTATCTAATCCCCAAACACATCTCAAAAAGTTGTAAACGATAAAATATAAGTTCTCTCAAAAGAAAGTGAAGTTGTAAAATTGTTTGTGAATTATATTGTTCTTTCTCCATATTAGTCACATAACAAAATCATCAAAGACAAATTTCATTCTAAAATTAATGATTATTTTTAACGAGGAATATTACTAAGTTAGTAGTTATGTTAGTTTTTAAATTTCGAACTCTAAACCCTCCTACTTTTATATATATGACCAATCAAACTAAGTTAAACACGAAAGAGTAAAAGAAGTTCAAACTTCCACTTAATAAGGTATTTTAACATCCAATTCAACAAAGTTTTTTTTTTTAAAAACCAGGTTTATGATAAAGTACATTACAAATATAATAATAATAATAATAACAATGTCTCAAACCACATAGACAATTTTGATTCTAAAATTTTAACTAATTCAAACCACGCTGCTTCAAATTCTTCTTTTTCGGACACTCTTCTGGTTGTTCTTCCTCGAATCTCTGGATTCCCACATGAAAATCAACATTGTAGTTGTTAAAAACATATGGATGTAAAAGAAGGCACACAAATTTAAAGAACTCACTATTTTTATATTAGACAAATTGAAACTCCTACATTACTATGCACATGAAAAAATAAAAATAAAAACATTTGAACAACAAATATTTAGAAAAGGCATATGGTAATTTAAGAAGTATATATATCCAGTATATCTTTCTTTCACAAAACACGCTATTAGATAAAACAGATAGTACTCCAAAAACTATAATGTCAAGATAAATTAAACTTACTTTTAGGAGAATAATGTTCTAGCTACTTACCATAGAAAAATTATCCTACAACTTATCATGTGTATTTAGAAGCTATTTGACACTCATTCAAAAGCTTCATCACCCAAAAATAACAAAGAAAGATGGAACATATAAATAAAAGTACATTCAATTCAATTTGAAAAAAAGAAGGTTGTCATCTGTCACAAAATTAAGAAGTATCTTGCTCATTAATTTGTATTCACTTCAACAATTTCTAGTTGTTTTCCTTAGAAAATAATCCACTAACTTATCTACTGTCTATATTTATGATTTAACACTTGTGGAATAAGGTTTGAAATCAAAGTTATACACTATTTATCTCAAACTTCTCATATAAATCTTTTGAATTCCATCCAAACCTTCAAAATTGAGCTTATAAAATATCAAAACACAAATAATATCCGTTATATATATTAATTGAGCAAAATCAATTCATATTTTATACAAAATCAATATAAATGCACTTGAACGGGTGTAAACAAAATCAGACCCAAAAATATATCAAATTATTTGCAAAATCTTTATATATTTCAAATATACATATAAATAGAATCACTCGTTTTAATCAGGAGTGCATAGTTTGTATATTTGTAAGTCAGTTTTGACATTCATTTCAAATGTACGTTTAGATTAACAAGACAAATATACACAAAATCTTGAAGTAAAAAAAAATTAATATATGCCTCAAACAATAAAAAAAAAAAAAAAAATAATAGTTATTCCTTTTCTCATCTATCTATCAATTTCTAAATCTACATGCGTATCAAAACTTTCCAAGGCGGTTGCTCGTTAACTCAATGACTCAAGACAATATAAAGCAATTTAAAAATACAATCAACCTAAGCCATGATATATAGGAAACAATATTCACACAATATATTGTTATTATAAAAACATCATAAACATAATAACATGAATTTAAATAAATGGATGATGGAAGAGGAACTTACTTCCAAAATGTTGGAGCTACGCTTTGAACATAACCCTTGGCTAAGCTCCACTCTACAACATCTATAGTATCATCATCAATAAGAGTTCTACTGGGAATAATATTTATAGGCTTCACTATATTATCTCTCCAATTATAGAGAATTGCTTTTACTTCACTAGTACGTAATATGAGTGTATAACCATCCTGAGAAAGAAGACATGGAAACAATATACGATCATACTTGAGTGTATCGTCATAGGCATAGGCTGGGGAAAGATCGTGATAGCTAATTTTAAGAAATTGAGTCCAAGATTCTTGAATACCAAATTTGTTCATCTGCCATACAACAAAATCAGTTTTGTTGTAAGAATAAGAAAAACAAAGGAAACCTCCCAACAAGCTAATAGTTGGAGATGAAGGTAACACTTTATCATCAATGCCAGGAGGTAGTAGATATTGGCTGTATGTCTCAGTCCCCAGTTGAAGAGAAACAATCACAAACTGCTTAGCTGAAATACCCTTAACATGGTCAGCATTCTTAATTTTATACTGAAAGTAATTGTGGAGAGCCAACCAATTAAGAGTGTCATTCAAATAAACATAAGTGCCTTTAGAGTTCAAATCAAGAGGAATAACAGGGAAACTTTCCAAATTTCTCCAAACATTTTCGCCCAAACTCAGAACTCTCACCTCAGTTGACAATTGATCAGGAAGATAACGAGATGCCACCACTTTATATGTGTTACTTGAATTATCACAACCAAATGAGAAGCCAAAAGTTTCATCACGACGAGAATCACGAAAATACCCAAACTTTGGAGATACTTTCTTTGTTGCTGGGTTCCATAAATTGAAAAAGTATTGATGAGATCTACCAGATTTAGAATCATCAGACAAAAGAATCAATCCATTACAGGTACCAATCATAGTGGAGCAACCTTTGTCGTTCAAGTGATAGTAAGGATCCTCAAAATGGGTGAACGATGGGTTTTCAATTAAACGACTTATGGAGTATGGTACAACACTATAACCGTGCTCAAAATCATCTTCACTAGTATAGGGGGAGTTATCAAAATCATATTTGATATGATGTGTTGTTAGTGTGAAGAGTGCATCTTGTTTTGATGATCTCTTCAGGTGCAATTTCACAAAAGTTGGATTCAAAATCAGAGAGTTCCAAGAATTATTCACACACCTGAATCGAAGTATAGATTTCACTGATAGCAATGAAAGGATCTCAGCGATTAGATCTTCAGGCAAAGTCACTCTTGATCGAGGAGCCATACTTGCAATTCTTCCCAATCCACGTACCAATCTTCTTTTAGTTCTATGTACTACTTCAACTTAAATACCAATTTTTTATTTGACTACTCACATACTTTATCTTTATCTTTTATTTCAAATCTAATATCTTTTTTTTTTTTTAAATATATCCTTTATTATTCAAACATTTAATATTATTATTCATATATATATATATAGAAAAGTTTTTTATTCATTATAACTTTTATGGTATTTTGTCAACAAAAAATTATATTCCTAAATCAAAGAGTTAATTATTTCGCTTCAATTCTACGCTGTGGATTAGTCTCCTGACGTGTTCCATGTTGACATTTCAAATAAATAAATAAATTTCAAATATCTAATTACAATAAATTTCTAACTACAATAAATTAGAAAATATTTCTAATTACAATAAATTAGAAAATGTTCCTTTTTTTTTCTTTTTTCATTATTTCTAAAAATCATCTATTTTCCCACTCCAAATTTATTGAAGAAGTTTCCTACAAATTCCATTTCCAAATGTAAAACGTTATAAAATTTTCTATTTTACTATGTATTTTCTTCAGACTATATCTATTAAATCTATAGATAATCTCTTTCACGTGAATTTTCAACTCAAATTAACAAGAAAATCTACAAGTAAAAAGGTTATTTCTAGTAGTAATATTTGTTCTTTCAAATTCGATCTTTCATTTTCGAGTTTGATAAACTTCAATTTTTGACCTAACGTTCTCGATCTTCCATTCATTTCCATTTTTAAGCTTTTTTTTATTCCAATTTTGCGGTCTTCGTTAGATTTTATTTTTTATCTTTTAGTGAGAATTATTTTATGAGTTTCTTTATTCTCTATTTTTTTATTTATCTTATTCTGGTTCATAATTAATTCGTTTGGTATATATGACCTAAATTTCCGATTTTGGCAATTATACAGTGAGTTTAATTTTATGAACTATTTGAGATTTTTTGTTAGCGAACATCTAATCAAACATATACTTTCTGAAGTTGGCAATTGTAAAGTTATTTTAATTTTATGAACCATTTGAAATTTTTTTATTTATCTTATTCGCGTTCATAATTAATTCGTTTGGTATATATGATCTAAGTTTTCGATGTTGGCAATTATACGGTGAGTTTAATTTTATGAACTATTTAAGATTTTTTGTTAGGGAACATCTAATCAAATATATACTTTCTGATGTTGGCAATTGTAAAGTTATTTTAATTTTATGAACCATTTAAAATTTTTTGTTTACAATCATCAAATCAAATATATACTTTAAATTTATTTGAAAAA